>ML246972.1:0-11639 GCA_005239495.1 Nicotiana undulata
GGGGAAGTGGGGAAGAAGAAGAGTGGTGAAATATGGAAGAAATCCCGTAATGTTTCTGTTTTGCGGTTTTAAAAATAACTAGGCTATTTTGTTCTCTGCGATCGCGAAAGAGGGGTTCCGATCGCAGAGCTTCAAGTTTTCCCTATTATGCGATCGCGGAACAACATGGTACGATCGCGGATGAGACCGTGCCAGACGTCTGCAATCGCGGACGAAACTATGCGATCGCAGAGAGATGCTACCCAACCCCTACCCGACTACACTGATACATTATGCGATCACGGAGGATGAAATGCGATCGCATAGTGAAACCCATCTACCCCCTCACTTAAACATATGTGATCACGAACCCATGACTACGATCGCAGTGAATGAAACATCAGACACCAAAAACTGAGGATTACACCAGATTTTTGACACTTTAAGCACTCCGTTAGCTGCCCAAAACTCACCCGAGCCCTCGGGACTCAAAACAAAAAACACACACAACTCCCAAACCATCCTACGGACTTATTCAAGCATTCAAATCAGCAAAATATTATCAAAATCAATGTATTAAACCTCACTCATAGAATTTTCTTAAAACTTCATAAGGTTCAATTATTCCAATTTTGATCCGAAACACGTCATTTGAAGTCCGTTTTACACAAAATTTCACAGATGACTTATATAACATATATTAAACATGTTCCGGGCTTCAGAACCATAATACGGCCCATGGTAACACGATTTTCACATGAATATTCATTTTCCAAAACCTTTATATTTTTCAGAAAATAATTTTCTTTAAAAATTCATTTCTCGGGCTTGGGACCTCGGAATTCGATTCCGGGCATACGTCCAAGTTCCATATTTTTCTACAGACCATCCGAGACCGTCAAATCACGGATCCGGGTCTGTTTACCAAAGTCAACTTTATTCAATTACTTATTATAAATTCCATTTTTCATCAAGTTTTCACATAAAAGCTTCCCGGCTACATGTCCGGGCTGTGCACGCATATCAAGGTGAGGTCAACGAAGGCTTTCGGGGCCTTAGAACATAGATTTAGCTAAATTAACTTAGGATGACCTTCTGGATCATCACACTTGTGGGCATATAGATTTGCATACAAAATGCTAATTGGGACGTCTCCGTATAGGCTAGTTTATGGGAAGGCATGTCACTTGCCGGTTGAACTTGAACACAAAGAATATTGGGCCATTAAGAAGGTTAATATGGACTTTGGAGTCGCGGGCGAGAAAAAACTCTCGCAGTTGAATGAGCTAGATGTGTTCAGGCTGCACTCTTATGAAAATGCTAAGCTTTAAAAAGAAAAGACAAAAAGATGGCATGCCAAGCATATCAAACCGCGTCACTTCGAGCCAAGCCAACATGTACTATTGTTCAATTCTAGACTAAGGCTATTTACTGGGAGGTTAAAATCGAGATGGTTAGGCCCGTTTGAGGTAGTGAGAGTCACTCCTTATGGTGCAATTGAGTTGCGAGCTTTGAATTGTGAAAGAAATATTTTGGTGAATGGACACAGAGTAAAGAATTATTGGGGAAAAATACTTGATCGTGAGAAGGCCAAGGTTGTACTCGCTGATGAGTAAGCGAGATTCGGCGTCGTGCTGCGGCATTAAATTAAGTGCGTGTTGGGAGGCAACCCATCTTTACTGCTTTCGTTATTTCTTTTTTTTTCTTCTTATTGTCGTTGTAGCATTTGAATTTGTTTGGTAGGATTATAAGCATAGGAGGCAAAACCATTGGAAGAATGCAAAATCGAGTTAGATGGTGAGAACTAAGTGTGGGGTTCCACACAAAGGACTGCATGGGGGAAGTCTGAGTACCCCGTGAGCCGCTAGTGCTTCGACCTTTGGCCTTTCATGGAGTTTCTTGTCCACCCTCGTTATTATTTTTATTATTAGTGCATTGGGGAAATTGCACTCTTTTAAGTATGGGTTGGGAGAATTCTCTAGATAATTAGTAGTAGTATATTAGAAAAAGGTTAACTTCTTATTTGTTTTTGTAGTTGTGTAGTATTTTAGTAGCTATAAGAAATTGAAAAAAGAGTAGGAAAATTGGACTTTTCTCGATGATGGATCTCATTCAAAAGGTCTCTTGAGGGATGTATGTTGAAAGAAAAAAGTAAAAAAGGATTTTCTTTTGTTAGGTAGTGTAATAATTCCCCCTTGATTTTTGTTTGTGTCGTAGTTCGTTTCCAAGGGTTTTGTTTGAACTGGGTGTAGGTAGTTTTATTTTTTTAGGAGTAGAAGCCACA
The DNA here is from genome assembly GCA_005239495.1 of Nicotiana undulata. Lineage (NCBI taxonomy): Eukaryota > Viridiplantae > Streptophyta > Magnoliopsida > Solanales > Solanaceae > Nicotiana > Nicotiana undulata. Next base: position 2,264 of record ML246972.1, read on the forward strand.
ATGAGATGAATTGAATTGTAGAAATATCTCTTGACTTTGTTATGCCTTGAGAATAGTGAGTGCTTTGGTTGCAACGCTTAGACTCATTTTTTGACTCTTGTATAAGTACCTTAAATCGTATGATCTTAACTTTACTTAACTGCTTTGACTAGAGTGTCGTGATGAGTCCAATCCTGAGTGAGTTATGTGCTATGTGTGTGTGAGGTTTGTGTGTTATTTTGTGTTGTGCGTTTGATGTCTAGAAGTTGCCCCGTGTGTTTGCAAAGCGAAATAGTAGCGTTGTTCAGTCTTGAAAGTGATATAGGCATTTCTTTGTTGAGCCAGATATATATATATATATATATATATATATATATATATATATATATTACCCGTCTAATTATTATGTATTGTAGTTAACCCTTTTGAGCCTGTAATCTTGTTTCTTTGGCAACCACATTACAAGCCTTACCGATTTGTTTGAATTGACCATCTATTTGAACCTTTTCACCTCTCATTAACATTTGAATTATTATGAACTTTGTTAAAGAAGTGTGGGGTGGTTGGTTTGGCTTTTGAGTGGAGCTAATGAAATAAGGAGAAAGGTGCACTGTTTTGAAAAAAATAAAAGTCACTTGAATTGAAAAAGAAAGAAAGGAAAAAATAGTTGTATTGCTGTAATAAATATTCCTTGATAGTGGTGACTCTTGATGCAATTTTTTTTAAAGAAGTACAGAATTAATATACATTGATGTGAAGGTGGAGTTATGGTTTGACATAAGTATTAAGGTGTATGTATTAAAGTTTTTAGGAGGTGTAATCACTGTTATATCCAAACGTATCTTACCCGACCCGCAACCTACATTACAACCAATGAAAGTCCTACTTGATATTAAACTGAACGAGCTCGATTAATAGAGTAGTACACTACGGTCAAGCCTATGGCACATCTTTTGTGGCATATGAATGTTACTTCTAAGAGTGAGTGAATTCTTTCTATCTTGAGTTCCTAATTGTTCTTAAATTTTAGTGTGTGTGAAACTAACCTCTTTTGTTGTGTTAGGGCACTTGATTCATGAAGGAAAGGTAAGTGAGTGAGTTGTGAATAATGCATGGTACTTGTGATTCATATATTGAGGTGAAGATGTTACACTCTTGTGCTTAGCCTATTTTAATGATTCTTGGTGTGATGAGTTAGGAGAAAATTTTAAAAAGGTCGTGTCTATATAAAGTGTAGTTTGATTTCTCGAGGACGAGCAACGTTTACGTGTGGGTTAGTGTTGTTTTGCTTTAATTCTATATTTTTAGTGCATTACTTACCTTATATTTTAGGTGCTTTAATGCTGAACTATACTATATTTGTGCTTAATTGAGTCTATTTTATGTGTAGGTCCATTTGAGATGAAATTGAAGCAAAGTAAATATTTAAAGTGTGATTCATGCCACTAAGACATTAGACTTATGATTATATAATTATAAGGAAATTATTGATGAAGAAAGAATAATTGAGACTAGGATTGAAGACCAATACAAAAGAAGACAAAAGAGACTGCAAAGAATTGAAAGGTACAAAAGAAAGAAACAGAGACCTGAAATTGAATTGTCAGGTATCACATCTGTAATTGAATCAGCAGTAGGCGAGGAAAGCTATTTTGCTCACGTTAGAGAAGGAGTTGCAAGCTTTTGATAGCATCAAGGACAAATATAGAGTTTTGGAAGCTCCAAGAAGGCCATTTACAAGATCTCAAGCTAAAGAATTGCAAACTAAGGTTGCTGGACTTCAATTGCAAATAAAGAAGCTTTTAATTATAGAGGAATATCTGAAGCCTAAAAGATATGAATTGTCCAAGTTTTTCAATTATTTGGTGGCCCAAATTGAAGTCCAAGAAGAGGAAGATTGGGTCCCAACATCAGCCATTGAAGTCCACCCAAAGGAACCTAGAAGATCTTAAAAGGAGCTTAAAAGAGGTCCAAAAGGGGGTGTTTCTAAAGGAGCCCAATTGGAGTCCAACGCAATGGCCCAAACTAGTAGTTCCGCCCACCCTCTTATTTTCATTAGTTGTTATTAGGTTTTCTAGTATTTAGCTTAGCCTCCAAGTTAGGGTTTGCCTTGGAGCCACCCTACCTAGTTTTATGGAGTTTTTACTCCTATAAATAGGAGTTCTTTTCATTCATTGTGGTACTTCATTATTGATTGATAAATATTATACTTTGAGAGTTCTTTTGAACCTTTGTTACTTATGCTTTGAAATTTATCTTTCAACCTTTACTAGTTCATAGTTCAAGGTAGTAAGATAACTTCTTTATTGTGATATCATTGATTTCTTTGTGGTATTCTTAGAAGGCGATTAATACTAGTTATTAATTATTGTCCCAAGTTACTCGTAAAGCGTTCAGGATCCGAATCTATTGTTTTTGATTTGTTCTTAAGTAAAGATGTTTGATTTCTTCTATAAATCAAAATGTTGTTGTTTGGATCTTGTCAAGGCTATAGAACTTTGTGTTCTTGGAAGTTCTTAGAATTATTTCCCTGAATATTCCCATATCCTTTATTTTCTGCACTTTAATTCTAGTCGTTTAATTCCTTATTGTTATTGCTTCCGCATTTACTTCTCAAAATTCTTACTCTAGTTTGGATTGCCAATCTGATCGTTATCAAGTGGTATCAGAGAGGTTCTATCAAGATTTCATTCTTGATAATTCTTTGGATTCCTTGAATATTAAGAGCGCAAAAAAAAAAAGAAGTTACTGTAGCATCGTGAATAGTAACTTGAAAAAAAAGTTAAAAAAAAAAACATAAAAAATCAATTGAAAAGAAAAGATTGCTTGTTCTCCAAGAAATTTATTTTGCATTTAATTTGTTTCCAAATATTAACAAAGGAAACAAGAAGAGGGGTTCCTAGATTTCAAAGATAAGAAAAAAAAATCAATTTTTTCTTAATTCTTCTGATCTAAGTATATAATCCATTACTTTTTGTTCGTGTCTTATTTCAACCGAGCCTTCTAGTTCTAGGATTTTGGTTCTTCTTTCATTTGTTCCTCAAAAATCTATATTTTACTACTAAGAACTTCAATACGAGTTGGGTTTAACTATAAATCAACGAAGTATTTTGTTCAAAGGTTATTTCGAGAGAGAAAAAAGGCAAGTGTGTGTGAGAACAATTGAGGGAAAAGCCAAGTTGTGGGATACAATTTAATTATTTTTCTTAAGTTGTCGCATACATGTAGTGATGATCAGCAAAGGGTTCTCAAAGAAGCCGAAATCAAAGCAAGAAATGATTTTACCTTGCAAGCTATGCATAAACAATTCGAAAGGTGGAATTTGCAACTCCAAGAAATGAGGGACACCATTGCTGAGCAAAATGATACAATAGCTGAACTTAGAAGGGGAAATAATGTTAGGCCCCAAGCTAGGAGAAATGCACCCCTTGCTCCCATTGTAAATCAAGAAAACCCTATAGATGACTTTAATGATATTGTATTTGATAGGGTAGGAAGAGATAGGAGGGGACAAAGAGGTAGAGTAGAAGATGACAACATAAGTAGTATAAAGATGAAGATGCCATCTTCCAAGGGAACAAGGGATCCAGACTTGTATCTTGATTGGGAGAGAAAAGTTGAAGCCATCTTTGACTGTCATAACTACTTTGAAGGTAAGAAGGTTAAACTTGTTGTTGTTGAGTTTTCTGACTATGCTGCTATTTGGTGGAAAAACCTTACTAGGGATAGATTGTAAGAAGGACAAGCACCAGTTGCTACTTGGGCTGAGATGAAGAGGGTGATGAGAAAGAGATTTGTGCCATCACACGTTCAAAAAGAGCTACAACAACGTCTTCAAACATTGAAGCAAGGGTCCATGTCTGTGGATGAATACTTTAAGGCTATGGATATGGCTATGATCCAAGCCAATTGTATGGAGGAAGAAGAGGCTACAATGGCTAGGTTTTTAAATGGTTTAGATAAGAAAATAGGTGATGTAGTAGAATTACAACAATATGTAACAATAGATGAGATAGTTGATTTGTCTGTAAAGGTAGAAAATCAAAATAAAAGAAAGCAAACTAGCTCGTGGAAAGGTCGGTCAAACACCATCTCTAAGAAGCCATGGCCGAATCAAGAGATGTAGAGTTTTTCTAGACCTCAAGAAGAGAAGGGTAAAGGCAAATTTGATAACAAAGAGGGAGGTAAAACCTTTAACCCTAAACCTTCTACATCTTCTAGTTCTATTCAATGTCATAAATTTAAAGGAAGGGGACATATGATGCATGAATGCCCAAGTAGAAGAAACATCATTCTTAGAGAAGATGGGGGATATGCGAGTGAAAAAAGTGAGGGAGAAGAAGAGGGGGATGTGAGTGATGAAGACGATGTAGAACTGCCTCATACTGGTATGATTGGGGTGGCTAGGAAGATTATGAGTGGAGAATACGAGAGTAATAAATGTGAGGATGAAGAGAGAGGTGTGAGTGAAGATGAAGATGAAGATGAAGTAGAACTACCTTTTAATGATGGCATGATTGGGGTAGTTAGGAGGATTATGACTATCAATTTGGGAAGCAATAGTGAAGCACAAAGGGAGAATATATTTGATACTAGGTGTGGGATAAAAGGGAAAACATGTTCTATGATCATTGATAGTGGTAGTTGTGCTAATGTGGTGAGTTCATACTTTGTGGAAAAACTGGGACTTGCATGCATGAAACATCCTACTCCCTATAGACTCCAATGGTTAAATGATAGTGGTGAACTAAAGGTAAATAAACTGTCACGACCCAATTCTCCCTCCGACTGGGTCTCGTGACGGCACCTAGTCTAGACGACTTGGTAAGCCTAATCATCAAGGATAATTGAAGATAACAAGTAGAATAGGAGAAATTGAAATAAGACCATACTAACAATCGATGCCGCTCGACATTTACAGCTTAATTTACCCAAGACCCGGAATATCACCAAACATCACAAGCTATACTCTACGGCTCAATATACAAACTGAAAAATGACAGTGTATTCTCATCTACAAGCCCTAACTATACTAGGATAGGAGGGGGACTCGGAAGCTCTGCGGACGCTGTAGAATATACCTCAAAGTCTCCAATCGCCTGCTGGTGAACTAGCTACAGTATGGCGCACTGGTACCTGGGTCTGCACATGGGAAAAACATGCGCAGAAGAGCATGAGTACTCCACATTCGGTACCCAGTAAGTGCCGAGCCTAACCACAGTCAAGTAGTGACGAGGTCATGTTGAGGCTCTACTGAGTTTGCAAAAATAACAGATATAATTAACAATTAAGTAAAGCAGTAATGGTTAACGGAAATTAAGGTAAAGACTGAATATAGATGATGAAATAACCTTCAACCCAGCACAACATCAACTCAATAACTAATCGCTCAATACAATGCATGGGAAAGTCTCAGGTCACGGCCCGCAGTCCCAATGTATGCGACGCAATGCAAGGGAAAGTCTCAGGTTTAAGCCCGCAGTCCCTATGTATGCGATGCAATGCAAGGGGAAGTCTCAGGTCTAAGCCCGCAGTCCCTATGTAACTATACCATGCACTGCAAGGGAAAGTCTCAGGTCTAAGCCTGCAGTCCCTATGTAACTATACCATGCAACGCAAGGGAAAGTCTCAGCTCTAAGCCCGCAGTCCCTATGTAACTATACAATGCAATGCACATATCCATTATAGCACAATTCAAAGGTTTTTGAGAAAAACAGTTGGAAATTATGGGAGAAAATTACGTAACCATTTTTCAAATAATAGTAACGAGTGGAAAAAAAATCAGGTAAAATCGATTGTCATGATAAAATCTTAAGTTGTTACTCAGCTCAACCAGTAACGGTAATAGTAGAATTAAAAATGAGGCATTTCGTAGAAGGAATCACGGAAATATAGTGAAAATATCCCATGCATGTGCTTGTCACCTCACGTACATGGGGCTTTATAGTAAAAACCAGTACAAAAAAAATGCCTAAGGGAAATTCCCCAACACAGAGTTAGGCAAGCCACTTACCTCGACTGTGCAAATCAACCGATAATCACACTCTTGCAACGAGTCCCCAACTCCGGGTGGCCCAAATATATTCAATTTGATTACATAATGTAAATATCATTTCAAGAATTCAAACTAACTAATTAATTCGAACTAATATGCGAAACTAGAAAAATTGACCAAAATGCCCCTCGGGCCCATGTCTCGGAATAGGATAAAATTTACATTTTCCGAACCCTTATTCACTCACGAGTCTAATCATATGAAAATCTGTCAAATTGGAGATCAAATACCCAATCACCAACCCAAAGTTTGGTCTAAGAAGTTTCTTCCAATTTTCCCAAATTTCTACTCAATAATCTCGAATTTAAGGGTGGGATTTAAGATTAGAATCATGGAAAATAACGTATGATGGTTAGAAATTACTTACCTTGAATACCCAAGCAAAATCCCCTCAGAAATCGCCTCTCCCGAGCTCCCACAATTCAAAAAAGGTGAAAATAACATAAACCCTCGAATTTTTGGAATAAACACACAGGGATCTCGCACCTGCGGTCCCTTTCACCGCACCTGTGAAAATTCCATCGCAGGTGCGGAAGTCACTTAAGATCATCTGGGGCCACACTTGCGGTCGTTTGGTCGCGCCTGCAGTTCCTCACCTGTGGGACCCAGGTCGCACCTGCGACTACTGGTCAACCTCTCCACTATCGCACTTGCGACCACCCCATCGCACCTGCGTGATCTCACCTGCGGAAAACCTTCGCAGGTGCGAAAACACCAGAAGGAGCCTGGTTCAGCAATTTGCCAATTTCAAAATTCTTTCCGTTAAGCATCCGAAACAACCCCGAGGCCCCCAGGACCTCAACCAAAACCACCAACTGATCCCAATACCCTATCCAAACTTGGTCGAGCCTTAAAAACACATCCCAAGCCTAAGAACTTAGGAATTTCTAAGAATTCACATTCGACGCTGAATTCACACAGGTCAAAAATGACATTCTAGACCTACTGTCGCTTTCGGAATTCTATTCCGAGTTCGATATCAAAATCTCACCTATTGTCCGAAATCGCCGAAATTCTAACTTTCGCCAATTCAAGCCTAAATCTACATCCGAGATCGAAAATACATTCCGAACACGTTCCCAACCCCAAAATCACCCAACAGAGCTAACAAAGTCGACGGTATTCCATTCCGGATCCGTCTTCACACAGCTCTAGCTACGACTCAATTTCTAAAGCTGAAATTCACATTAAAGGACTATGTGTCCTAAATCACTCCAAATAACATCACTCGACGCTCCGACACGTTCCATTAACATAATAAGACATAGGAGGAACAATTATCAGGGGATCGAGGCGCTAACTCTCAAAAGGACTGACCTGGTCGTTACAGTCTCCCCCTCTTAAGAAAATTATTCGTCCTCGAACGAGTATAGAAACATATCTGAAGCTGCGAATAGATGAGGGTACTGACTCTGCATGTCCTGCTCGGTATCCCAAGTCGCCTCCTCGAGCGGATGACCCCCTCCACTGTACCTTGACTGAAGTAATATCCTTCGACCTGAGCTTTCTGACTTGCCTGTCCAAAATGGCCACATGCTCCTCAACATAGGATAAATCCTTGTCCAACTGAACTGAGCTGAAATACAAAACATGAGTCGGATCACCGTGATACTTCCGGAGCGTGGAAACGTGGAATACCAGATGAACACCTGCTAGGTTGGGAGGCAAGGCCAACTCATAATCAACCTCCCCAACCGGACGTAGCACCTCAAAAGGGCCAATGAACCTCGGACTCAGTTTACCCTTCTTCCCAAATCTCATGAGGCCCTTCATAGGTGATACCCGAAGCAACACCCGATCACTAGCCATGAATGATAAATCACAAACTCTCCGGTATGCATAACTCTTCTGCCTGGATTGAGTTGTGTGAAGCCTATCCTGAATCACTCTCACCTTGACCAAGGAATCCTGGACCAAATCCGTACCCAACAATCGGGCCTCGCGCGGCTCAAACTGCCACGACCCGAAATCCCACCTTCGGGCCATGACTGCGTCTAACGTTGAACTTGTTAGACAAGCCAACGTTTGAACTAAATAAAACTCATTAACAACTAAAACGAATAGGATAACTAAGGCACCGATGGCCCACAATGAAATTTAACAAAATAACCTACATACAACATAGCACTTTTCAAAATAAAACCCATATACAAATCCTAGAACTGGTGTCACATACTCACGAATTGTCTAAAAGGTTACTACAAACAAAAGGTATGAAAATAAGTACATAGGACTGTCTTTGGAATATAAAGTAAGACAAAACTGAATGTGAAGAGTAGAAGGTGACGCCAAGGCCCACGAACGTCTGCGGGTCTGCCTCGATGACTCCTGTATGAACTAATGAGATGTTCCGACCGTCAGTGATCACCGGGTCCAGCTGCGTAGTTTGCACAACATAAAGAAGTGCAGGTGTAGCATCAGTACAACCGACCCCATGTACTGAGTAAGTCTCGAGCCTAACCTCGGCGAAGTAGTGACGAGGCTAGGACCAACAACAACATATGTACCTGTACAGTTTTATATAATAACAGGAAAAATGGCAACAAAAATAAGCAAGTAAGACAGGTACGGGGAAAACATGCTGGGTAATAGGGGCAACAAAATGCTAGCACGGTAGAACGGGGTAATAACTGAAATGTAAAAGTAAAGGCAGGAATTTAACTTCTCAACAGATAATGAACAGAAAAAGGCACGGCATGTCCCCTTGTGCATAACCTTACAATCACNTACTCGGCACGAAATGTCCCCTCGTGCATATATAATAACACTCAGCACGGAAAATCCCCTCGTGCATAACCTCACAATCACTCGGCACGGAATGTCCCCTCGTGCATATATAATAACACTCAGCACGGAATGTCCCCTCGTGTGTAACCTCACAATCACTTGGCACGGAATGTTCCCTCGTGCATATAGAATATATATCAAAACAAAGCAACAATATAATGTGAAATTCAACACTAAGAAGTCTCAAGTGCATGGAAATACTCAATAAAATTTCTATTATCCCGATAAGGAGAAAATCATCAATTACCACATCAACAAATGCCCGACAAGGGTCTCAGCTATAACCAACCTCGCATCAGAAAATACAGTTTCAACAATGTAAGCCTCAACTGAAATAAATAACACAATAACTCTCCACGTCATGAAACAACATCAAGGTATCACTTTCAATTCACCAATAACTCATAATGCGGAAAACAAATAAAGAACACAGTAAGTTTCATCACAATTGAGTCACGGGCATGCTTGACTGCAACACATAGGCACTCGTCACACGCCTATACGTTGGACATGAGTTGCAAATAGCAAATAAGACTCTATACCTAATCCCTCAAG
>ML246974.1:0-73146 GCA_005239495.1 Nicotiana undulata
TTGGGTTACTATATTTGACAACGATCGCTTACATTCTTTTAAGGTGTAAATTGATCGTATCAATAGTATCCTTGATGCATTTGATAGTTGATACGATGGCAGATGCGTCAAAATTGAAGTTATATTCTGACATTTGTGGTGCTTTTTTAGGTTCGGCATGCCTGTCGAAACCATTCTTACTCATGAGCCCTCGAGAGCACTAGCCTCGATCATTTCTCCTATCACCTCGTACAGGGTGGCGCCCAGGTCTGTTGCCCCTACCTCTCCATTATAAGGCTGGTGTTGATCCCTGTTTAACCTTGATTCTCTATCAATGTCCTTTTGAATCTGTCGGCATGCCTGATAGGATAAACGGACCCAAAAGGATTCCCCAGCTGGTCGTTTTCGACTCTAACCTTCGATTGATATCGATTATGCACATCGGCCCAGGTAATAGACAAGTATTCAATCAAGTTCCTCTTCAAGTGTTGTTAAGCTACTAAGCTGCGTATATTTAGTCCTTGAGTGAATGCTTGAACGGACCAATCATCAACGACTGGTGGTAGATCCATTCGTTCCATTTGGAACCGAGACACAAACTCTCTGTGCATATCGTTATCTTTCTTATTTACCTTGAAGAGGTCCGACTTCCTAGTCTCGGCCTTTATGGATCCGGCGTGTGCTTTAACAAAAGAATCTGCAAGCATGGAAAAAGAATCAATAGAGTTTGGTGGTAAATTAATGTACCATATCATCGCTCCCTTTGACAGGGTATCCCCGAATTTCTTCAGTAATACCGATTCAATCTCGTCGTCCTCTAGATCATTCCCTTCAATTGCACATGTGTAAGAAGTGACATGCTCATTAGGGTGAGTTGTTCCATTATACTTAGGAATCTCTGGAATGCAAAACTTCTTGGGGATCGGTTAGGGAGCCATGCTCGAGGTGGAAGGGCTTTTGTACGAACTTCATGGAATCCAAACCCTTCAATATCAGTGGTTCCCTCGGGATTTGATCAACCCAGGAGTTATAGGTTTCCACCTTCTTGTCATTTGCTTTGATCTTTTTTTTCCCCGATTCAACTCTCTTTGTTAGTTCCTCGAGCATCTGCATGATTGTGGGATCGCTCCCTAATTCATTTACGTTCGATCTCCTTGACGCCGATTCAGCCATGTGAACAACTTCCTGGGACAGCTCAGGCCTGATCCTGCTTGGTGAATGGTTCTGGTTTTGGAGTTTTGCTATTGCATCTTGTTGAGCCTGCAACATCTCGAAGACCACCCGAAGGCTGATTCCGCCTTCTTCGCCGCCCAGTGTGCTTTGAGCGGCCGATTAAACATCCTTGCAATGCTGCTCTCGAGATCGATGGCCACATGGAAGTTGACGTTGATTGGATCTACAGCTGGAACTCCATCAAGGCCAACTGGAGGTACGTCGTTCCCTGGTGCTATGTTATCGTTTTCATCATGATGACTGAATCATTGTCCACGTGTATGGGTGCTGCTTGAGAGTTCGACATGTTGATCATAGACTCAAAGATACTCACAAGAACAAGTGTAAAATAATGTGTGTTACGAAGGTTAGTACCAGGAAATCACTATTATCCTTAGCCCCACGGTGGACACCAAATTGTTTGCCCAAAAATGGATAACAATTGAAATTATACGTGGTTTTAAGGATACGTGATATAACTTGGCACAAAATTGAGAAATAAATGCAAACCAAACAAATCATATAGCTTTGGCCCTCAAGTTAGGTCATCCTCAAACCAAGTGAAGATTCTACTGATATATGAACTAAGTAACAGAATATTGAAAGCTAAAAGAAGGCAGTGTATTGCTTTGTATTGTGTATATGTAATGTGTTTTACAAATGATTTGACCCCCTTTATATATTAGGGGAGTCCTACTTTGGATACAACTCTATTTACAGTAAGAAATATCATGATTGGCTAATTAATTGGCCTCATCTTGATACGTGTCGAGAGTTCCGCTGTGATCCTATCTCCATTACAGATATTTTGACTTTCCGTTACTTGACTAGGTAAACTTCCATCGGTCTTTCTCGATCTCTATTTTTCTTGGTATCGACCTTGGACGATCCCGATCTTGATTGGTCACGAGCTTAGCGACCTAACTTCGCATCATGGCTCGATATAACACGGGGTTGAACCTTGGTGTCACGCACCAAACTCGGGGAGCGCGACCGGCGCCCAACCGAGTGAACCCCGCCGAGCAAGCATGTTCGATACTTTCTACCCAAACTCACTCATGGAAAAGAGGTGACATATATTCATTAATTAGACAATAGGGAGATTGTGAAAACAATACAAAAACCCTTCTATAAGTTTCTTCATTTTTAATATCTCAAAATACACACCTTTTTATAGGCTAAAGTGGAACAAATGATTCATTCAAACATAAACCAGAATTGTTTGACTTCACCCAACACCGCCATACAATCAACACAATGTCTACGGAGCCTTTAAAAGATACAAAGGGGTACAATGATAGTACCGGAAACAAGGCTCCGTCTATACCTCAAAACATGATAAAACACTGTACAAAAGATACATGACCCAGTAATAAGATGGGGCTCACCAAGTCTGCTAAGAGGAAGGCGTACTGCTATCGCTGGTTCATACTACCTGCAGTAAAACCACTTGCATTCATTAAAGATACAACGCCCCCGACAAAAGGGACGTTAGTATTGTCAAATAGTACTAGTATGTATAACTAAACACCATATCAATAGAATGAATAATAATATAAGGGGGGACATTCATAAATTCAATAAAGGCTCCAATAGATACCAAAACATCAAGTTAAGAACCATATAAGTTTTCAAGTAAATTTTTAAGTGGGGAGTTCTTTAATTCCAATATACCATTATTCACAATACCATCGTACTTTTATACGGAGTTCGATCACCGCCTGATCGGGTAGGCCGTTTCATTTGAGAATTTACCACAATCATAATTTCCATCACAATCACCACTATTTGTGCAGTATGGCGTCCCATCACAGAAAATCGGCTAGGCTGCCTCATTTGCGACATTTACCATAATCACAATTTCCAGCACAATCACCACCATGTGTGCGGCATGGTGTCCGATCACGGCCCGATCGGCTAGGCCGTCTCACCCGAGACATTACCTTTTCTATCAATCATCTCACTCCATACTTTTTTCACATCTATTCAATTCATCGACACTTATGGACAGAATTATAATATCGTTCTTGTCACTTGGCCGAATTTCATGTGTCATGCTCCCTTTTTCGTTTTTACACGCCATTTACATTATAAACAACACGACTCTTCAATTCAAGGCTTTAAGGAATGCATGAGAGCAATTAATAGTCTTAGACATGTAGAGATTTTGTTCGCATAATTTGGCATGAAAACATTCACTCAAGCATAACTTGAAATCGTAACAATTATAACACACACAACCCACACTTTTAATATATACTCAAAAGATAGCATAGCATGAATAAATGCATTTGAAACACATATTGAACATATACCTATCAACACAAGATGACTCAGAATAACCAGTTTCATAATGATCACTAGGGTCTTACATAACTTACATGAACATCGTGGAATTCAATTCTTAGAAGGGGGTTTAGCCAACATACCTCGATTGAGCTTCCTTACACTTTAAAACATTCCGGAATTCTTAGAAACTTCAATCTAGTTTAGAAATATAATAAGTTGGACCAAAATTAGGAGGATGATCATAATTTAAACTCACTTGAGCATATTATCAATCACTAGGTGTGCAATAACATTTTTAAGCCTTTTTAATGAAAGATTCCATCATCCATCAACCCATTCTATACCATTTTTAGCTCACAACCTTCCGGCGTTCTTTGATAACACATGCATGCAAGATAACAACCCCCACACCCAAGAATTATCTTTCTAATTATCCCCTTTTAGTAAACTTTCGAAATTAAGAGCTAGGACATAGATTCTTACATTTAGGATGAAGGTGTTCCTTGTTAATATTCAATGATTGAGCAAGAATTGATAGATAATAGGTTGAAGGTTACTCTCTTACTCTAAGAACTCTTTCTCACTCTAAAAGTATCAGATATTTGCTCAAACTGGACTATGGCAATGTTTTAACGAAGTAGGGTTGGATTATAAAAACCCAAAAATGAAGCCTCGAGACAAGATTTGCGGTCGCATATGTGACCGCATAATGATTCTGCGGTCCGCGAAATGGCCGCGAAAATGGCCTCCGAAACTGGGCTTACCTGCTTCACTCTACGGCCCACAGACCTGTTCTGCGGCCGCTTAATGCGCCGCAGAACCTCCCTCTATAAAATTCCTAGGTAGATTATGTGATCCAAGTGCCTCCCGCGAAATAGTTATGCGGCCGCATAACTGGCCGCGAAATTAACATAAAAATAGCTGAAATAGTTGTTTCACTCTGCGGCCATTATGTGGACCGCTGAGTGATTATGTGGTCGCATAATGGGCCGCAGAAATGCCCAACTCTGCAAAGTATTTTCCTTCAACTCCCTAGCACGTTGTTCAATCCAAAAAGTCTGAACCGCCTCTACGCCTACCCCGACATCACGGAACCCCAGTTTTTAGGAAAATATTTACGGGGCCTTACACCTGGCCTATCACGTTCCAGTCTCGATTAGTCATGCAAAAGGTAAGCTCGGATACACTGAAAAATACAAACTATAGTATTAAAATTGTATAAACAATGTAGTTTGTAATTTTCAATGTATCCTTAATGTATTCAGAGCATTTTTGTGTATTCAAAGTGTATCCACTGTTCTATGATGTATAAAAAAGTATCTATATTATTTAACAATATATAAAAAAACGTATATATACTTTATACTAGGGTATAATGTGTATACTAGGGGTACAACGTATACATCACCATCTTCTTCCTCCTCCTTCTCCTTTCGATCGGACGGATATTCCCTGGTTTTAGAGGATTTGGGGGATTTCGGAATTTCTTATTACTAATTGTAAGTGAGAAGAAGATAATGTAGCTTGTATACGGCCAAAATCAGAGAGTCCGATTTTGAGGCTAGTGTGGAATTCCGTGCCCGGCCTCGAGATGCTTGGAGCAGAGTTTGAAGCTCGACCCTGAGGTGCATCCCTCGAGGGAGAATATCATAGGTTCCCTGTGCCCGACCTCGACGCAGTACAAATCAACGACCGTCATGGAAAGGCGAAAAATTGCCAAAGGCACGTGATTAGAGCCGACCAAGACTGCGAGAATAGTACAAGTATGTACTGAGCCATTAAGTGGTTGTACCAATAGCATTACCTTGTCATCATTATACATGTACTATGTTGGGATTCCTTCCCCTCCTATATAAAGGGGACCCTTATCATTTTTGTAACACACATGAATATTCAATACAACAAGTACATTCTCTGCTTTCTTACCAAAACTTGCTCAACAATTGTTCCATTGATTTATTGCTTTCCATTTATTGTGTTCATTAACTATTATTCATTTATTGCTCATTATTTGCCATTAAGGGCTATCCCGAGGCCCCAATATCACTGTTCCTTCATCGATTACTTACTATTAAGTATTATACTTTGACCTAGTAACAACTTGGTTTGCATATCACTATTTTCCTTTACTTGTATCTCATTTTTCTTATCCACACTTAGCATCTAGAGCCTAACAAGTAGTATTAAAATAAATCACATATTTTTAGAACCACAAAATTAAATATATTTGTTGTTACCATTTTCAAGGTAAACAGTTTGGCGCCCACCGTAGGGCTAAAAATAATAGTGATTGTTTTAGTGTTGGTTTACTGAAAACACAAGTTATTCTTCACACTTTTTCTTGTCCAAGAATCTTTAATTTCATGTCAAAAAATGTCTAACTCACTTAATGCACACGAAAACAACGGTCTTGAACATCATGGAGAGAATGGTGCAGCTGCTTCAAGCGCCGGTGTACCACCGCAAAACCTTGGATGGGCACCATCACAAATCCTCGTCGGTGTGGGCTCGCGCAACGCTCAGCATGTCGACGACGTAAGCTCTCATACAGAAGGAAGCGTGCACGGAGGAGACCAACATGAAACACAGAGAACTCCTGCTCGGGAGGAGAGGGAAATTAGCCTACAAGTCACTTTTGATATGTTACAAGCACAACAAGTAGCTATTGCTCAGCTACAAAGTCAACAAAAAACTCCAAGCACGGCAGCACCAGCTCCTTGAGTCGAGCAGGCACCGTAGAGGTCGAGTAACAACGGGTCGGCAGCAGACCCCGTTATTATAAAGATGCTCGAGGACCTTACTAAAAGAATTGAATCAAGAGAAAAGAAGATAGAAGCTAACGACAAAAAGGTAGAGACCTATAACTCAAGGGTCAACCAGATCCTGGGCGCACCCCCGATTCTGAAGGGTGTAGATTCAAATAAGTTCTTGCAGAAACCATTCCCGTCAAGTGCGGCTCCGAAGCCCATCCCAAAGAAATTCAGAATGCCTGATATTCAAAAGTATAACAGGACCCTGGACCCATATGAGCACATCACTGCTTACACGTGTTGTAAAAGAAAATGACCTAAAAGATGATGAGATTGAATTCGTCTTGTTTTAAAAGTTTGGAGAAACTCTATCGAAAGGGGCCATGATGTGGTATCATAACCTGCCCCCAAACTCAATGGACTCGTTTGCCATGTTGGAAGACTCTTTTGTAAAGGCACACGGCGGTGCCATTAAGGTCGCGACAAGGAAGTCTGATGTCTTCAAAGTCAAACAGAGAGAAAACGAGATGCTAAGGGAGTTCGTCGCTCGCTTTCAGACGGAGCGAATGGAATTACCACTAGTCTCTGATTACTGGGCAGTGCATGCCTTCACTAAGGGCTTGAACGAACGAAGCTCGATAGCTTCGAAACAGCTGAAGCAAAACTTGGTCGAGTATCCTGTCGTAACTTGGGCAGATGTGCACAACAGGTATCAGTCGAAGATCAAGGTCGAGGATGACCAATTGGGAGCTCCCTCGGGCTCGGTGTATCCTAGCAGGTTCTTAGCAAAGGAATCATGATTTCCAGAAAGAGAATCGAGGCCAAGCAAGGAAAGGTATCAACCATATATCGAAGATCGAAGAAATGCCCCGAAGTGCAATATACCTCGAAATGATCGAAGGACGGATCGAGGTTAAGGTTCCCGGGGACTCATGAACAAAGCCGGGTTCGATAGGCACATAGGACCGGTAGAGCCACCCCGGTTATCTGAGTACAACTTCAACATTGATGTTTCAGACATCGTATCGGCCATAGGCAAAATAAAAGATACTCGGTATCCAAAACCCAAACTATCAGATCCTTTACAAAGGAACTCTAACTTGATATGCAATTATCACGGTACTCACGGTCATAGGAACGAGGATTGCAGACAGTTTCGAGAAGAGGTAGCCCGACAGATCAACGAAGGGCACCTTTGAAAGTTCCTCGTGACCGAGCTAAAAACCAATTTCGGGAAAGAGAGGCGAACAACTCGGACTGCTCGACCAGATCGTTCCCGCCTCTCGAGTCCTCAATAGATTCAACATGGCGAGCGAGACAACGAAGGGGGAGATCACCCTCCCGGTCAACGTGGCCAGTACAATTCAAGATACCAAGTTTCATGTCATCGAAGGTGACATGAGGTACAATGCCTTATTCGTAAGGCCATGGATACACAATATGAGAGCGGTGTCGTCAACCATTCATCAATTAATGAAGTTTCCAACAAAAGAAGGAGTAAAAGCAGTGTACGGGGAGCAGCATGCAGCAAGAGAGATGTTTACGGTGCACGACGTGGCACCGGCATCGACGCCTTCCACCTCAAAGGAGACAAAAGACAAGCAAACAGCCCAGTAGTAACCACAACCTACATTCTCGGTTGCACTCGAATAAGTGAATAAAGGACTGTGCCACGTCGTCGGAGCGAACAATTGAAACATATCGAGGCTCCAACGCTATCATTGCCAAGGTACAAACCTCTCCCTTTTCATTTATGTTTTATACTTACTTATTGCATGAATTCGATTGAGAGGAATCGAAGCACCCTCCAGCTCGAGGACCTTAGGTTTTAAATCATGCGTTGCGCTCTTTTTCCCTTAGATCGGGTTTTATCCCAAACGCGTTTTACCGGCAAGGTTGTTAATGAGGCAACATCTATATGCTACCTAAGGAGAACTCATCAAGTAATCAAGGCTTCTCTTCGATCAAACTCAAATACTGGGGGGCATCCCCCTGGGAGGTCACCTTCTCAAAGGAATTGAAATATGCCAAAGAGGGTCTCGACATGAGAATGTTTTATCGGGCCAAACGGTCGAATGAACCGTGTCCGTATAGAATAATCGAAATATCGATGGCGAAAACATGTACGCTTGTATAGAGGAATCGAAGGAGTATCTTTTATTATCAAAACGCTTAATGCCTCAAAGAAGTTTGCTATTTTCACAAGAAATGGCTCCAGGGCCAAAAACTCCCGAACACTCGGGGACTGTCGTCAACAGTCAGCTCACCGAGCCATATAAACTTGAATTAGTAAGCCCTCAATGAGGCAACCTCGAGCTCGTAATCCCTCAACGAGGAAACATCCAATCTGTAAGACTTCAACGAGGCATGTTTAAATTCATAAGACCTTAAAAAGGCATAACCTCGATATTAAGGCCAAGGCTATATATTCGAACCTATAAGACCCCTAAAAAGGCATACCCTCGATATAGACGCCGAGGCTATCTCACCCGAGGACTAGCAGGCTACGACAAAACATAAAGACTACGGTCATATTAAAAGGCTCCGACCAAATTAACGTGGCTTGGAGACGTCTGACTGTCGCCATAAAACTACAAGCCTTCAAATACTTCAAAAATACTTCGAAAAGAACCGGTTAATCAAGCTACCCTCGGCATAAGCAAAAGAGCTTCGATCATATCATCTCCAAACAATGAAAAGGCTTCGAAACAATCAACCTTCAAGAGAACCTCCCGAGGTGCTCGAATATCATCACACATCATCTCGTAATCGAGGTTCTCGACTGAGCCGTCGAAGAGTTGGCATAATCAAAACTTCTAAAGTCTTTGGCCAAAATGAGGGAAAACTATAGCCATATTAGAGGTTGCATCAACCCGATCTAAAAGGAACCTAATGGCCAATGCGTAAGAGCCCAAGGGCTAGCCTAAAGAGCCTTAGGGCCGATCTAAAAAGAGCCTAAGGGCCAATGCATAAGAGCCTAAGGGCCACCCTAAAGAGCCTCAATGCCGATTTAAAAACACAAAGGTCGATGAGCTCAAGTCGAAACTTGACTAGAGGACTGAGCCCTAAACGATTAACTATCAATTACTTCCAATTGCTCATCGAGCATGAAAACCTAAGGGTTTTTATTTTGAAGTCCAACTCATCGGACTAATTGTCGGCAAGCTTCGAAATTCAAAACAAAGCAAAGACACAAGCAAGTTGTAAAAACCATAGAGTTATATATATATATTTATATATATAATGCAGAGATACATTTACAATGCTCTCACAGAGAGCCCTATACAAAGAATCAGAAAGAAAAAACCTAATCTATTTTCGGGGACTAAGAGCCCCCCCCCCCCCCCAAGGGCGGGCCCTCCTCCCTCTCCCTTGGGCCNNNNACCAACTCCCTCACTGGCCTCTTCCTTATTATCTTCAGCATCAGAAATGAGTAACTTGGTGTCGAACTCATCCGCTTTGTCCTGATCTATCTCCCCTGAGAGATCAAAGGCCTTAGCATGAATTTCCTCTATGGTTTCCCTCCGGAATCTACATCGGGCATAATCATTGCTTAGTCTCTCTCGATCGGAAGCCTCCCTCAACTTCATACGAGCTTCAGCAGCATATTTTAGATAGATGTCCACCTTCTTATCGGCCTTTGCTCAGACCTCTTCGGCTTCGGCTCGAGCGTACACGACCTCAGCCTTCATCTTCAAAATTATCTGTTTCAAGCTTAGCAATCCTGCTCGTCTGAACCAAGTTTCTTTCTCGAGCATTGCAAAGTTATATCTCAAGGGCGGAGGCCTTAGCCAAGGCATTCCTTTTGGCCGCAACATGAGCATCTATCTATGCCTTCAATTCGTTGCATTCAAAATTGACCTAGCCGACTTCTCCCCAAAGGGTTCCAGTGCCTCCATTTTTATCTGCAACTGAGATACCAAAATGTTAGTTTACGAAGATGTGAGAAGAATCCTGTATTCCCTCAAAATAAAGGTTACCTGTTTCTCGAGATTTCCTTCGTAGTCGTGACTTCGATTCAACTCCGATCGAAAGTGTATCAACTCTCTCGCCTTCTTATCACAACGAAGCCTGAGAGATTTCTCCCCGTTCAAGGCTTTACGCAACCTATCCTCACAGCGAAGCACCTCAGACTTGAGTTTGTCAAAAGCTTTTGGAAAAGAAAGTCCAGTAAAAAGGATGTAAATGCGAAGTTGAAAAAGCCAAAAGGCCATCGAAGCTCACCACAGAACAAAGCAATTGAGCCTCCCCGAAAGTCGAGTGCGCGTCTACTAGTCTGGCCTCATCGGCCCCAGTTGAATCAACCCGGAAGAGGACGTGATTACTCGAGACTCCGCTTGATTTAGGCGGCCCCTGGCCCCGAACATCCCTCGAAGTACCTTCGAAGGGATAAAAAAAAGGTGGTAAAGGACCTTCGTTCCTCCCCTCTTGTGGAACCTCTCCCTCGAGGCTAGAGGCCTCGGGTCCAACAAGCTTAACAGCCTCGAGAGATTTCTTAGTTCGAGCCATCGAAGTGGATCCATATCCTTCGGCTACATTACCATCCATGTATCGGCCAATGAATATAAGATCTTCCCCAATGGCTGCATCTTCTTTGTGCCTCCGGGCAGGCCCCACTTCACTATGAATATCTCGTCCCTCGAGGATCCCTTCCGTTTATTATCCTTCCTCAGCCCCGAAGACAATGGTCCTTCCTCTTTCACGAGAAGGCACAGTATCATCTCGGAGAACTTGCCAATACCTGCAATAACGGGATTAATACGCATAAAGGAAAGTATTCCTAAAAAACAAAACCACAAAGCACATACCGTGGTGTTTTGCCTCCCATTTTCCCTTCGACAATTCTCGCCACTTGCGCTCGTCATAAGTCGATGAGGCTGCCAATTTGCGGACACAGCCCGCAAGATCGGGGACCTCATTTGGCAACCACGAGACTGTTGTGAAGGAGGAAAAGAAACATTCTCATGAACCCCGGAAAAGTTGAGAACAAAAGGCACTAAAATACGACGTCGTACTAACATTTGAAGTTCCATTTTTAAGGGAATGGCAGGAACTCTCCAGGAATGATGTCAACAGTCCTTACTCGAATAAATCGACTCATCCATCCTCGATCCCCGTCCTCGTCTTGACTGGCAATAAAGGGCTTGGTGGATCAGCGTCATAGTGTGATCAGGCCTAGATAATGCAGAGGCCGATACAATCTTATGAGATGGCTAAGAGTGAACTCGAGCTCAACCTTTTCTGTGAAAAAACTCATCATCAGCACGATCCGCTAGAAGTACAGATGGATCTGAGCCAAAGTGGCTTGATACCTTTGGCAGAATTCGAGCACGAGTCGGTCAAGAGGACCCAACGTAAAAGGTTATGTGTACACGTTCAGAAACCCCTCTACGTGGGCCACAATATCCTCTCCTCGATAGGGTATCTGCAACATCATCTTTTCTCCCCATCTGCAGTTTCTCCTCACAGCCTCGTGGTGTCTCTCTTCTATTGATCTAATGAACCTCAATGCATGCTCTCGATGGCCCGGAACATCGAGAGGTCTCTCTAGCGTAAAGTATTTCATCGAGACGAAACAACTCGAGGTTAGTTCACCAAACGCCAGCGGTGTACCACCAGCAGGGCGGGAAGCAAAGGAGGAACTTCCCTTTTCCTGGTGAACGGATTTGGGCATAGCATCCATGACTCCTTTGAAACAAGAAAAAGAAGATGAAAGGCGAAAGCTCTAAACTAAGATGGCGGAAGAACTGGTTAAAGAAAGGGAACTTTATAAAGAATGTTAGTTGCACAAAAAAGCAAATCCCTCAATGGAGGAAAAGCGAATATACATAAGAAGAGCGGCGACTATTCATTTACTTTGATAGGCAATCAGCTCTAACAAGGCAATTATGAATTTTTGGGAAATGTACCGCCGGGGCCACTTCGGTCACTTCACGGTCATATCATAGGAATAACGTCGCAACATAGCGTTCGAGGGATTGAGGAGTCAAATCGACCCCTTACCAACCCGACCTCGGGAAGGTATGCGATTGAAACCATAACAGCCCGACCTCAAGGATCTCTATTACTCCGAGACCGGGCTCGAAGGAGTTAAATTCAAATTCGAAGCTTGACTTTTACATAAACACTAAAAGGCAAAACTTTGAAGACATCAAACAAGAAAATCCTTTGCATTCCAAAAATATATTTACAAAAGAGCATTTACAAGACTCCCCCATAGATCCCACATACAATAGAAGAAGAAGTAAAAAAAAAGCATAGTAGGCCTATTCTTCATCCTCGTTACCTCCCGAGTCGCTTGTAGAGCCCTCATCCGAAGTAGATGGAACTACCGATTCCTCTTCCAAGACCTTCGCTTCTTTGATCTCGGCAGAGAGATCGAAACCCTTTGCATGCACTTCCTCGAAGGCCTGCCTCCGAGCTTCCAAACGAGCATGAGCAACGATGCGAGCCAGTTTGAGCTCGAGCTCTTCAGATATCTCCCTGGCCCGAGTATTTTCAGCAGGAGCATCCTCTTTGTACGAGGATATAAGTGCATCGGCTTCAGACTTGGCCGTGGATAATATGGAAGCCGACTCAACATGAAGCGCCTTAAATTTGTGGGCCTCTTCTTGATCACCTCGAAAAAGACTCTAAGTCAAGGACAGTGCCCCCCGAAGAGTATCCCTCTCTAAGTCCACGATATCCTTGGCCGCTTCAGCTCAAAGATCTCGGCATCTTTGGCCGCGACCTCTTCCCAAAGCTTTCCCGCTAGGATATCCTTTTTCTCAATCTGCAAATGCCGAATAAAAGTAATAAACACCAAGTTATGAAAACAGAAGGCAAGCTTGTGAATACCAAACTACCTGTTCGATTAAGTTGGCCCACTCCTGGAGCGCCTTCTCCGAGCTTGCTCGAAGGTCAATCAACTCCTATTCTTTTCGGGCATGCAAAGCCTTCAGCTCATCCGACTCCGACGTGAGCTTATCAAACTCCTCCTCACGATGAGCCAGCTCATCTCGTGACTTGGAAAAATCCTGGTCATACAGCTTCCTGACATGCATCGTAGGGGAAAGAAGTTATAAAGATAAGGGCTAATATTCAAAGAACGGAGGTTGAGTAAAAAAAATCACCTGTTTTTGGAGTCTCTCAGCCTCCTCGATAATAACGTGGGCATTGAGATCAGCATCCTCCTCAACACCGGCAAAGTAATCTCTAAATAAATCATCTTCTCCCTGGGAGGCCCCTACATCGGGAGATTCCCTATTTTGGGCATCCCGTATTTTCCCTGGGGAAAATGATGGGACCGATTGAATATCGCATATGGCATCAACCTCTATCGGGGCCTTCTCTCACCCTCGGAGAGTCTTAGGGTTGGATCCTCCGAATTCGCCAACCAAGTGTTCATCAGTGCAAGTTGTATCCTGTCAGAGGGTTTGCTAGGGGACTGCACCCAAACCCTCCTCAATGGTCTCCTCAATACGAGGTGTCCGCATCGGCCACCTCCGACTCGATAGTCTCCCAGCGACCCTCGAAGCATCAGTGCTTCGTCTTGCCCAATGCACCAGCAGGCAATTGTCGTCGTCTTCGTCTTCAGCACGAAGACACTTAGCAGTTGCCGAAGTTAGGACCCTTGCATCGGCTCGAGGCTTTCGAGCCTTAGCTCTCTTTGGTTTTGGAGACTCCGTCGGCGTCTCCTTCGTCCTCTTTTTTTCCTTGGCGGGTTTTTGTGTCTCTTCCTCGTCAAGAGGAGGCGGTTTCATTGAAACAGCTTCCCTGAGGCCTGCACAGACATAAAATATCGAACATATCGCCAGGGAGTCTACTTACAAGGAATTTAGAAGTAACAATGGTAAGGGCATACATGATTTTTGGCCTACCATCGCGTTTGGACAAATCACGCCAAATGCGCTTATTATGCGGGGAGATGGAGTCCAAGAGTTTAACCCAACCCGGGAGGTCCTTGACCGCGCCGGGGAACCACACGGTGGCTACACAATTAGAAGAGAATCAATTCAGAAAAAGAAAGGGATTAGTTCAAAATGGGGAAAAGGAAGGCATTCAGATGATGAAACATGCTCGGTGTAGTGACACTTACATCTCATGTTCCATTCCTCAGGGAATGACATCTTCTCGGCAGGGATGAGGTCTGAGGTCCTAATTCGTACAAACCGGCTTATCCACCCCCGGTCTTTATCTTCATAGATGTAGGCAAAAAATGCTTTGGTGGATCGGCGCTGCAGCTTGACTGGGCCCCCTCGATAGAGACGAGGGCTATACAATCTAATCAGATGATCGAGGGTAAAAGACATCCCCTCTATCATGTTAGAGAAATGTCTAATCAAATAGATAATTCTCCATAAAGAAGGATAAATTTGTCCAAGCGTCACTCGTTATTGACGGAAAAATCGAGGATCACCGGGTCTATCGGTGGAGAAGAAGAATCTACGAGACCTAAGGTAAAAGGGTACGTATATATGCTGAGGAAACCAGCTTTATGTGTAGTTATGCTTTCTTCCGATGAAGGCATTTCCACTTGCACCTCCTCCCCCCAGCGGCAATCTATCTTTACCTTCTTTACATCAGTTACTACACTTATGTACCGAGACATGGGCTCACATCGGCCCGGTGACAAAGGAGGTTTATTAATTTTGAGATCGCAGGATGTCTCAAAGGGACCAGGAATGCACTCCTCAAACGGGGAGGTGCTTTGGTTTTGCTCTTAGACGAGCGTGACGAAGAAGGGGCTTCATCTTTTTGAGTGACCGTTTTAGAAGTTTTGTCCATGGTTATAACAAAGTTTCAAAGTAAGCTGATGAAGAAGTGAACACAGAAGAATGATGAAGACAAGAAACTGTTAGCGAAGATTTGAAGGTTTGAAGGTGTTGTAAAAGTTTAAAAGATAGGGAATTGAAATATTTGTAGGAGTCATCTAAGTGTATTGGAGGAGTTAAAAGGTCGACCAATAGCGGTTCGTGGACTTTTAGAGAACCGTGTTGACAGAGACCTCTATACGACCTTTTTGTCACATGATTTAATGATCTCACGTGGATGATGTCATAATGCGGATATCGAAGAGGCAAGAATTTAAGACTGTTTCTTCTCATTTCATTGTATGAAACGCGGGGACTATCTGTATACGGCCAAAATCGGAGAGTCCGATTTTGAGGCCATTGTGGAATTCCAAGCCCGGCCTCGAGACGCTCAGAGCAGAGTGCGAAGATCGACCCCGAGGTGCATCCCTCGAGGGAGCATATCAAAGGTTCCATGTGCCCGACCTCGGGGCAGTACAAATCGACGACCGTCATGAAAAGGCAGAAAATTCCCAAAGACACGTGGTTAGAGCCGACCAAGTCTGCGCAAATAGTACAAGTTCGCACTGAGCCTATAAGTAGTTGTACCAATAGCAGTACCTTGTCATAATTATACATGTACTATGTTGGGATTCCCCCCTCCTTTATAAAGGGGACCCTTGTCATTTTGTAACACGCATGAATATTCAATACAACTAGAACATTCTCTGCTTTCTTACCAAAACGTACTCAAAAATTGTTCCATTGATTTATTGATTTCCATTTATTGTGTTCATTAATTGTTCTTCATTTATTGCTCATTATTTTCCATTAAAGGCTCTCCTGAGGACCCAATGTCATTGTTCCTTCATCGATTACTTACTATTAAGTATTATACTCTGACCTTGAGGTCCAGTTATGGCCAGCTCGAGGCCCAGCTTGGTTTGCATATCACTATTTTCCTTTACTTGTATCTCATTTTTTTTATCCACACTTAACATCTACTGTCTAACAACTAGTATTAAAATAAATCACATATTTTTACAACCACAAAATTAAATATATGTTATTACTATTTTCAAGGTAAACACATCTACTAAAGGTTGGGCTAGCGGTTGCTATGTGTTCAGGAGTCGGAGTCTCCACTACATTTTTGGATTTTCGTTGCCAGCCATTATAATTTGTATTGGTCTATGAATTGTTTGGTTTAACATATGGCTAACGACCGGCATTAGTTTTTAGCTAGGTGGCTAGATGTCATTTTTTCTCTTTGTTTATTTATACATCCAGGGCTCGATCGCGAAATTTCTTATTATATCTGTTGCACCACTATCGTGTGGTGGCAATCAAAGCTCAAAGATACATGAATTAGTCAATGATCGGCTAGGCAAGCAGACAAACAATCCTCTCGCACAGTATTTTACATCTACGATGAACTATATGGAAACAGACTAATCACTTATTATTTTGATTTAAAATAATTCTGTCAGATTCGTCGGAAGATACTGAATTTGCATTAAACTTGTATATAGTCCCATGTAATTGTTTTTGGGTCTGGCGATTCAAAACTACTTCCTTACGTTACATTGCACGTATGATTAAAATAATCACACCTTTTCAAGGTTTTAAGAATGTTTGATGGGTTGGTTAGTCCGAAAATTGTCGTTTTCATAAAACAGAGCTAGCTAACGTATTTTAATTCTTTGCCAAAGCAAACAACAAAAACAGATAACTTTTGCTAACCTACTACATGGTTGTAGTTGTATGCATTTTTGATTCTCTAAAATGTCTTTACTATTTCCTGCCATCTCATTAAATATGAGGAGCTTTTTGTCTTTCTACCACAAGTTCTCCCAATTGCCTCTTCTTCTCTACTACAAACCCTTCAGATCGTTCCATCGTCGATAGGAAACAACAAAGATTAGGACTCAAAACATAAATTTTAAATCCATAAATTAATTATTATAACTAAGTCCGGTTATTTTCTTACGGTTACTGGTAATTTGGATTCAGATTTTTGAGATTTTAATTTGGATCTAGAGAACTTTGGGTATTCAAGAAGAATCAAAGATAGTGTTTGGATTCGTTTATTTGTCTATTTTTTCTTTCTTGGTTTACCTCGTAATTTAAGTGAAATTTGCAATCTTTAGCGTTCGGGTATTTGAATTATTGGTTAGAAATGAATATAGAGATGGGTTTGGGGAATATGTATGGTGGCAGCTGTATTAGGAACAAAAGCTTTAGATTACTTAATGTCCATTTCTGTTTCACACAATGGCAATGGAAAGTGATGAGAATCTGTAGATTGAGAGGGACTTTGACTTTTGGAACAGTTATGTATCGAGTGAGAGTTTTAGAAATTTTTTTTGGTGAAAAGACAAAAGAGTCCTTACATTTTGGCCATAGATTTTATTTTACATTTTGGCAAATTCTCAAATCCTTAAACCAGCTCAAGAGCTGATTTTGGCCCAAAATATCACTATTATACTTTTTAAAAATTGCCCCAAAGTTTTGTAAAAATTGCACGGGGCGCCCTATTTGGTCGCCCCCATTTAACATATACCCATATTTTTAAAATTATTTAACATATACCCTAATTGTTATAACGTCATGTGCGTCCTTCTTGATACCTGTGCAAAACTTCAGCTTATTTAGTGCTGAACTTTTTACAAATGAACTAAATAACTTCAGCATCTTCTGCTGAAGTTTTTGAAAAAACTTTATGACAAAACTAATTAATCCAGGACAAAACTTCAGCTTATTTAGTGCAGACGTTTTTACAAATGAACTAAATAACTACAACACTTCTGTTGAAGTTTTTGAAAAAGCCTAGAATGCTGAAGTTTGTGTGACTGCATTTGCTACTTCAGGCCCGTATGCCTGAAGTTTATGCGAAAACTGGGTACGCTTGCAATTTTTTTTGCAAAGCGGGTATAAGTTAAACCGTGACCCAAAAAGCGGGTATAGATGCAAAAGCCCTCAAACTTTTGTATTTTATAAAGAGCCCGCCATTTATTATTTTGTAATAATGTTGATTCATCTTCTCGATCATCTAATTGTGTATTATGTAGTTCATTATAAAAAAAAATTGTACCAAATTTATTTATGTTCAAGACTATAGTTTGCGATAATATATGAATATTGAGTGATAAAGGTATTATTGGGTATTTGTGATAGTTTTTAGAACTTGTGGGCATAAGTCATGTTTAATATTTTTTTTCAAAAAAAAATTGAAATATGTTTTGAAAACTTATGTTCAAACTCATTTTCATCTTCAAACCAAACTTCACCCAAATCAGATTATTCAAAACAAATTTGAGAATCTATGGCCAACGCTAGCTTAATGAGATGGTATGAAATAGTAAGGGTAATTTAGAGAATCAGAAGAGGCATACAATGCTAACCTACTACAACCATGTAGTACGTTAACAAAACCCAAAAATAAATGGATCAATCAGTTTTTTGGCTCTTTACAAACTTATTTTTAGTTTTATGACCATACCTCTTATTTAACACATGTAAAATTTACTTTTACACATAAAAGACCTGTTTTTTTTCACATAAGAAATTTAAAAAGATCATTCTGTTAAATTTAAAATCATAAAAAGACAGTTATAAAAATAACACAAAATAAATAAAGGTAATAAGGAATATAGCTTTTTCTAAGGTTCTTGGGATAATGGACAACGGATAGGCATAACTTCCGACACGAAAATGGATTGCGCTCCTAGTAGCAAAGGAAGCTCTTACTCAGTCCAATGTCACGTCCTTAGTCTTGAACTAAGCGCACTTGCGGCACTTGGCAACTCGCTCACGTTCTTGCTATGTCAAGTCAGCCTTACTATACTCAAGATCGCTAAGGGGATATTAGAACACAAGAGAATTATTCAAGGAAGCTTTGTATTAGAGAGAACTTGAATTGGTTGCTTGGTGAGTTTACAAATGAATGCCCCCTATTTATACTAATCACCTAGGGGTTCCACAAGTCCTTCCATATTTATAAATAAGTACATTCTCTAGAATCTTCTATATAGCTAGAATCTTCCAAGGCGTTTCTTAATAATTCCATAGGGTTCTAGGGTCTTCCTAATGAAACCTCTATATTTTTCTACAACCTTCCTACAAGTGCATAAATATCTAGAGTTTTCCCAAGGAAATTCTCCATAGTTCTAGAATATTCTACCAAGATCTAGGCCCTAACTTATGTAACCCTTCCATATGGAAAAAATATATGCCAAGTTGAACCTACGTGGGATGATGATGTGGCGGGAGATGAAACTCTCCCCCACCCAATTTTGTGTCGCCCTCAGCACAAAGCATTGACACGTACGCGCGCACCTCACCTTGGCGTCGCCGGAGATCTTTGTCCATTAGCCATGATGCTCTATGGAGCGATTCGCCTTCCCATGTCACAAGGTACTGGTCACCTTTCTTCTTGCCCCGTTTGTACTTTGGACAACTAGAAATGATGGCCTTGATCCCCCGCTCATCGGATGCCTCTCTTCACTCTTGGCATGAATCTCCCCATGACTCGACCAAGCCTAATAGATTCTCAAGCATTGGGTCCATGCTTCCACTTCCTATTTGGCTTCCCTCTGTGGTTCCAGCCTTACTGTAAAACTTGAACCCACTGCTTGGTGTATCGTCTAAGGCTGATAACGTGCAATCACTTTGTAAATCGCCATCCACTTCAACTATGTCCGCCCAACTTTTCTTGCTGCCACCATGCTCCATTTGCATGGCGCCAAGATAGGCTTTGGAATCCTCTACTTTCAGCTTAGGTTCCAAGCGCATCCCCCCAATGCAAGCAGTCCCTCCTGTGTCACCCTTGTGTGCCTGAGCAAAGTTCCCGATCATTGCTGCAAGCTTCCCCAAATCTGGGCATTCACTTGCTCGATGTGATCCTTTATAGAAGTAGCACCCTCCCTAAGGCACGTACTCGCTACCATTTTCCGGCCCTTTGCCGTTTCTCTTGGACCCATGTCCGTTATGGTATGGCCCCTTTCCATTACCCTTGTATATCTCGGTTATCCCTTTCCCGATGTCCTCGTCATGATCTCCTTCACCCCTCTCGGCATTTGCTTCTTTGGACTTGGCAGGCTCCATCTTGAAGTCAACAAGCAACTCAGCTACCGTTATAGCCTCGTCCACACTAGCTACTTGATGTCTTCTTAACTCCTGCTTTGCCCAATTTTGCAACCCATCCATGAAGTAGAAGAGGGAATCTTCCTCGGACAATGACGAGATTTGCAGCATTAAGGTAGTGAACTCGCGCACATACTCCCGAATTGAGGCTATCTATCGGATCTCCCTTAGCTTCCGCCTAGCTTCATACACCACATTCACCGGGTAGAATTTCTTATTCAACTCCTTCCTGAAATGCTCCCATGTCTCAATCTTGCATAGCCCCTTCTCTCTGTTAGAACACTTTCGACGCCACCATAACGCAACAATCTCTGTGAGGTACAATATGGCGGTGTTAATCTTCGCCTCATCGTCCTTCACTCTACCGTGCCTGAAGTAGTTCTCCAAGTTCCAAAGGAAGTTCTCCACTTCATGTGCATCACGAACACCTTTGAACACCGGGGGTTTGGGAACCTCAATCTTGGCCTCCCTCGTCACAACAACATTATTGTCTACCTCGGTCACGCCAGCATCGACACGCTCCTCAAGTGCCTTTATCTTAGCATTCATGGCATCGATAGTGCTCACTGCCTCAATGAGTTTGCACTCCAAAGTAGTGATGGTTTGTCTTAGCTTCATCTCGGTCTGCGTGCACCCCTCCAAGTCATTTCGGATACTCTCAATCTCTTCAAGAGTGTGTCCCTCAGTAACGCTAAGGGTGCCTTCCACTTTCCCCAAGCGTTGGCCAAATATCTCGACGGCATCCATCCCCTCGTTCACCTTCATCACCCACTTTTTACCGAGCGAGATGTCCTCCGGCAGGACCTCTACTTCACCCTCGCTTGCCTCAGTGGTAGATGGTTCTTGGGATGTAATCCCTTCGTTTGACACAACCTCGGGTGTCACCTCCTGGCTCTTGTTGGTGGCATTCCTTTTTTTGTTACGGCCACTCTTGCCAGCAGCATCCTGGATGACGTTGGCTTGGGTGTTGACAGCCTTAACTTCTCTGTCGTTCGTCATTCCCTTAGTTGCAACCTGACTCTGATACCATATTCTCACGTCCTTAGTCTTGAACTAAGCGCACGTGCGGCACTTGGCAACTCGCTCACGTTCTTGCTATGCCAAGTCAGCCTTACTACACTCAAGATCGCTAAGGGGATGTTAGAACACAAGAGAATTATTCAAGGAAGCTTTGTATTAGAGAGAACTTGAATTGGTTGCTTAGTGAGTTTACAAATGAATGCCCCATATTTATACTAATCACCTAGGGGTTTCACAAGTCCTTCCATATTTACAAATAAGTACATTCTCTAGAATCTTCTATATAGCTAGAATCTTCCAAGGCCTTTTTTTAATAATTTCATAGGGTTCTAGGGTCTTCCTAATGAAACCTCTATATTTTTCTAGAACCTTCCTACAAGTGCATAATCTAGAGCTTTCCCAAAGAAATTCTCCATAGTTCGAGAATATTCTACCAAGATCTAGGCCTTAACTTATGTAACCCTTCCATATGGTAAAAATATATGTCAAGTGACACCTACGTGGGATGATGATGTGGCGGGCGATGACACCAAGCTGAAAAACCCCAAGACCGCCATTTTTTGTTAAATCAAAACTAGCAAAACACCGTGATGGATTTAGTTGACGTTTGTATTATTCTTGCTACTATAAGCAACCTAAATATCCTTGGGGGCATCTCTATAGGATGTAATATTTTGAACATGTTCTAGTATTAATACAATATTAACTTTCTCAAAAAATAAGGTTCTTGGGATATAATGCTTTACAATTTAATATAGTGCTATTAAAATAAATAATGCTTTACAGTTTAAATCTGCCAAGCATGTAGACTCCACTTCATTTTATATGGTACAATTTCTTTTGAAGCTTGCAAAGATAAGAATTGTTGAAAATTTAGTGATAACTCGAAATGTGTTAGTTTATCTTGACTTGAAAAATCTTTTATTTTTGAAATATTATTTATATTTACTTATTATTTAGTAAGTTATTTTACAATTAATAGAGTCAAACTAGCTGTTATCTAGCCGTTGAAACAACGCCTATATAAATATGATTCTTGGAGAGCTAAAGACACATTTTAATACAACTTTCTGAATCATCTTTTCCTCATATATGATGGGTTTCTTTCTTGAATTTTCTGCTAGTTCTGTTCCCGGTTTAATAACTGAAGAGCTTGTTGAATCCTGGGGGATACACCTAATATTATTCATTGTTGTGTGGACGAAATATCCTTATGGACGGTGTCCTTGACACACCTCAAGTTAAAACCTATTCTCCTTAACCAATTTTTTCCAACAAGAATTACACATATACCTAGAAATTATTAATTTTAATATTTTCGTTTTACCTTGAATGACTTAGTCCTCATAAAAATGACATGACGTTGTTGAAACCATAAAAGTCTAATGATACTTTGACACAACTTAAGTTATAACAGAATTATTTTTCTTGCTTAAATTCCGCAATCAAATATCATCATATTGAATGAAGTGAAAAAATATTAATAAGATGTAGGAGTTCCACCATCATCTTTTCTCATTCCTTTCCGGTGTGGAGCTATCCTTCCCCCAGGGTAGTCAATTGATATTCTTTGGCCGGAGAATTACAGATGTATATAGGTCAGTTGTTTAGGTGTATATGTTATTTGTTAGCTTTTTCGTGCGTTTAATTTTTTATATTTTAACTATTCTTACAGCTTGTTTGGATAGTTGTTACACATCATTTTATAATATATCGTATTGTATTGTATTGTTTGATGAATACAATGTTTCGATAGATTGTATCGTTCGATGTTGTTTCATGATATCACACACCAACAATATGAAGAATAAACTTGCAATATTATAAAGAAAAATTATGACACGGGGTAACTTTATTATATAAAAATGTAGGATAAATGATAAAATAAAATTATTTAATCATAATGAAGGGTGAGATGAAAGAAAAAGACAAGATAACGACGCAACCACACCAAATCGGCCGTTACATAAAGTGACACATTTCACCGTTACATAACGACAGATTTAACGATACAATAAAATTTAAGTAACAACCAAAACAAACATCGTATTTAAAGTAACAATACGATACAAAACAATAGATAACAACCATTCAAACAAGCTGTTAGTGATATTATGACTCTGCCATTGATTCTTTTTCCAAATTTAAAACATACATGCAGGGGTGTTCAGGATTCGGTTTGGATAAGTTGTTCCCTTAAAAGAAATCAAATAAAGTAAGTTAGTTTTTTAAATATTAGAACCAAACTAAACCAATTAAGTCGATTTTTATCGATTCGGTTTATGTCGGATTTTGTCGGTTATTTGATTTTTTCGGTTATTTATCGATTTTTTCTTAAATATAAGATATACATTACTAAACACATATTACGGCGACTACATTTTCACGTAACACTATTAAATCAATTGTCTTTGAGAATTTTATCATTTACCAAGATATATTGATGATATTGAATCAAATAGTGAAGAATAATTTAAGGACTCAATTAAAAATAGATTATTTTTAACATGATATGGATTCTTATACTTAGCAAAAGAAAACTACCAATCAAACTAGAATGTAAACGCAAAGAATTGTACTAATTAAAGTGCAAACGATTAACATGTACCATAAAATTTTAAAAACTTTGTACAAAAATATATATATATGTAGGTGTAATATTAAATTTGAAATAATTACTTCTATAGTCGGTTTGGTTCGGTTTTTTCGGTTATTTTTTGAGTAAAATCAAAACAAAACCAAACCAAATTTGATCGGTTTTAAAAATTCAAAACCAAATACAATCCAAACAAACAAAAATCAAGTTTTTTTCGATTTGATTCGATTTCTCGGATTTTTATAAACACCCATGCATGTATTCTCTCATTCACTAAGAAGAAAATAAAAAATACAACAAAAAAAAGAAGAGAATAGGAAAACACCTATATTTACGCGCTATCACTTTGCCCACGCAGTAGAGGAACTGTGGTAGTGGCCGAACCAGAATCCATGCCTATGTCTTCAACACACATTTCCTCTTTAGCTTTTCCCCACATGACAGAGTAGAAACCAAAAGCTATGATCGTTCCAGCAATTACACTACAAATATTAATATTTTTTTCACAGAGCAATTGGTGATCAACAAATAAATTAAAAGTTAAAAGAAGCAATTAATCATGGAGTTAAAAAGACAAGGAAGGAGAATTACTAACTTTCCAACATGAAGAACATCACCAAGAAAAGTGACCCCTAATATCACAGCAGCTACCATTCCTAGTGGCTTAACCATTACAACAAAAACAGCTCCCTTCTTCTTTAATGCCCAAACATAAATAAGACTTCTAAGGAAAACCATCAAAATTGCCTGCAACAACGTAAAGTAATTAGATTTTTTGTTAGTGTTAAGTGTATCCATGCATTTTTTTTTACTCCTTCTGTACGCTCAAAAAGAACAATGACATTTTAGGTATGCGGATCATACATTTAATTTTATGCTTCAATTCAAACATAGATTTTCTTAATTTTTATATATAACATTTACATATTTGAAAACTTATTATTACAAAATTCAAACTTTTTAATTGTTAATAATCTAAAAAAGCTTGAAAATTTTCCTAGTCAATTGAAAAAGCTTTTAGATTGTAATTAAACAGAATATGAACTATACTTTTCTTCTTAAGTTAATTACTTACAGCGTAACAAATAGTAATCAACTCCAAATCTGGCTTAAGTCTCCAAGAGCTCGGATTTGGCTCAGCAATTAAGGCCACCACAACTGACATAATTGTTACTAAGCCACAAGTAACTGTTGTCACCACAAATTCTTCGGGAAAATCATTTATGATCCATGCCTGAAAATAAAACAATATTAAAGGAACAAAAATAGTTGCTGAGAGTGATTATGTTCCATTGCCTTTGTTGCGTACATTTATACAGTGGATTTCTGAATCCAAATCTAAGTAGATAAGTACAACAGATATTTACATAAGAGTTAGAATGTCAGTGAAACTAGGACTCTAGTTGAAAGCAATTTAAACT
Organism: Nicotiana undulata; assembly: GCA_005239495.1. NCBI lineage: Eukaryota > Viridiplantae > Streptophyta > Magnoliopsida > Solanales > Solanaceae > Nicotiana > Nicotiana undulata. The sequence continues at coordinate 25,184 of ML246974.1, forward strand.
AACGGAATCACATGGATAATGAGAAGCTGTTATGATTTTGAATCCCTTTAATCATGCCCCCGCAAGATGGGCCGGATGGAAAGAAGACCAATCTTGTTGACTTGTTGGAGGAACTGCCGCTTAGGTAGGGCCTTTGTAAGTGGATCCGCTAATTGTACACCTGTTGGTATATATCGCACGATTCTCCCTTGGAAACTTGGTCTCGAACAAAATGAAAGTCAATGGCTACATGCTTCATCCTACTATGGAAAACATGATTTTTACATAGATAAGTAGCACCAATATTGTCACAATATATAACTGGTAACTTGAGCTGCTTTAGGGAAAGTTCACGAAGAAGATTAGAGAGTCAGTTCACTTCAGCCACTGTAGTAGCCACTGCTTTATATTCTGCTTCAGTAGATGATCTAGCAATTGTACGCAGCTTTTTGGATGGCCAGTTGATCAGATTAGAGCCAAGAAAAATTAAGTGGGATACTGTAGACATGCGATCATCATGGTTGCCGGCCCAATCAGCATCGGAGAATGTTGTCAGGGACAAAAAAGAAGACTTCTTGAAGTGTAAGCCATAAGTTATAATGTGCTTCAGGTATCGAATAAGCTTTTTGACAGCCTGCCAATGCTTAACAGTTGGAGAGTGCATGAATTGAGCTAACTTGTTTACAACAAAGCAAATATCTGGACGAGTGAGTGACAGGTATTGCAAAGCACCAATAGCTCGTCGATACTCTTTTGCATATGTTTGAGCAGAATCATCATTAAGAGACATCACTGATGAAGTAGACAGCGGAGTACACACCCCTTTAGCATCTAGCATGTTGTGGCATTCTAGTATATTAGATATATATTTGTGTTGCGTCAGAAGTAAGCCACCATTGTACTAAGTAACTTCTACACCGAGGAAGTAGTGTAGGTGGCCCAAATCTTTAAGGGAAAACCGAGAAGACAATCTAGTAATAATAGACTGAACAGAAGACCTCGAGTTACCTGTGATAATAATATCGTTTACATACACTAGAAGAAATAGCAGAGACACGCCACAATGATAGATGAACAAAGAGTTATCAGAATGAGCATTAGTAAAATTACACGAAAGCAAGTAAGAACGAAGCTCCAAATACGAAGCACGTGGATCTTGGCGTAGACCATAAATAGCTTTCTTCAAGAGACAAACATGATCTGGAAATCGATAATCCACAAAGCCTTGAGGTTGTTTCATAAAAACAATGTCATGCAAAATACCTTGTAAAAAGGCATTGTTGATGTCCAACCAAAGGTGACAGCGATGGAGATAATAACACTTACTGTGGTATGTTTTTCTATGGGGCTAAATGTGGAATCGAAGTCAAGGCTTGGTCGTTGGGTATATCCTTTGGCGACAAGGCGCGCTTTATAGCGCTCCATAGTGCCATCAGGATTGTGTTTGATTTTGAAGATCCATTTACATTCTATGACATTATGACGAGGGGGTGGGGGTACTAAGGACCAAGTTTGATTGAGTTGTAGAGCATCAAACTCTTCTTACATTGCATTACACCAATGAGGATGTTGGCAAGCTTGGCGATATGAACTAGGAGCTAATGGAAGAGGAGATGATCCTGTTGTGGCTAAATAATCAAAGACCTCTTTTGGTTTGAAAATATTGTTCATTGATCGTGTTACCAGTCGATTTTTGTTGGGTGATAAAGCAGACTGGTTAGTTGACATTGGTGGAGTTGTGGTTATTTGAGAAGAAGTTGTTTGGGGATGAGTTGAGTCTTGAGGATGAGATGAGCAGGTGTAGTTTCCAGTAGTGTTAACAGTAAGTGTTGGATTGGGTTGTGCAGGTAGAGAAGAAGGGAAAGGTGAAGTAGTTACCTGTGATGGTGATACAGAAGGCTCATCACTGATCAAGGCAGAGTAATGGGAATCTTTGTTCATCGGCGCCATTTATATTTCATCTGATATGAGAGCTTTGGAAAGAGTTTGACCTTCTCAACTAGGTGAAGAAAATTCAACAGGATGTATTATCCAGGGATCTAATTGTGTAGGACTAACACGAGGTAGAGTAGTTTGATAGTTTTTGAAGGGGAATACCGACTCTACAAAAATGACATGACAAGAAGAGTAAAATTTCTGATTTTGAGGGTCGTAGCAAATGTAGCTGCTTGACATTTTTTCATACCTCATAAATAAACATGGTTTGATTTATTGTATAGCTTGTGGCTTGTGTATGGCCTAAGATATGGATAGCATAAACAACAAAAGACACAGAGTTTCGAGTAGTTGAGAGCAATGTTATAAATGTTTGATAAGGTGATTTATTTTTTAGAATCGGTGTGGGCTTGCGATTGATTAAGTATATGGTTGCTTGCCATGCTAGTGACCAAAAATAAAGTGGGATGGATGCATGGTGTAGAAGAGTAAGAGCCGTCTCTATGATATGGTGATGCTTTCGTTCAGCCGTCCCAACATGTTGGGGAGTGTAAGGTGGGTTGGTGAAATGTTGAATGCCCAGATGACTAAGAAAAGAACGTAGGACAATGTATTCGCCACCACCATCACTATAGACAGAACGAATTAAAGTATTAAAGTATCGTTCAACCTGATTTTTAAAGTTATAAAAGATGGACATGATATCAGATTTTTGTTTAACCGTGAATAGCCAAGAATACTTCGTAAAGTTGTCGACAAAAACAATGTGGTAGCGAGACTTATCAAAGGAAGGAATAGGAGAGGGTTCCCACAAATCTGAATACAAAATTTCAAGAGGTCTAACACTTTGCAAAGTATTTATTTCAAATGAGAGATGATGACTCTTATTACATAAATAAGAATCACAAAAAGTAAAAGACTTGGATGTAGACACCGGAAGTTTCAACAACGAGACCATTGACTTTGTGACGCGAGGTTGAGTATGACCAAAATGAGCATGCCAAACAATGTAGTGGTGGATGACTAATTGACATTGCAAACTGAGTCAAAGGTAGGGACTGCTTGGCGACACGATTAATTGATGGCCATTCGTACAAATCCCCATTATTCTGGTCTTGAAGAAGTGATGCCCCCGTTCTCAGATCCTTCACAACAAAAGAATATGGAAATAAGTCAATGGAGGAATTATTTTGGCTACAAAACTTGGCTACTGAAATAAGATTTTTTCTTATGTGAGGTGCACACAGGACATTATTAAGTACAAAGGAATTAAAATTAGGATTTGAGAGAGTGGTAATTCCCATATGTGAAGTAGGAATACCATTACCGTCAAAAATGATGATCTCATCCGTGCTAGTGAAATCTGATGCAGACATGAGATTTTGTGGATCATTTGTCATGTGGTGTGTTGCTCTTGAGTCAATCACCCACCAGCTATTTGACATGCTATTACGAGCAGCGAAATTAGCTTGCATTTCAGCAGCAGAGTGAGATTTTTAGCGGCAAACTTTAGCTATATGACTAAATTTGTCGCAAAATTGACACTGAACTCGTTGATTGTTGGATTGTCACGGATTATATCCATTATGATGTTTGAGATGATTGCTGGACTGTCCGTTTGTGGAGAAGGACTTGCGATTGGTGCTGAAGTTGTTACTACGAGGTCAACTATTTGAGGAGTTTCTCTGATTGAGTTGAGCAGTGATAGTGAGTTGTTCCTTCTTGGCATATTCATGCTTTAGGAAAACTTCATGACCAAGTAGTTTATCATATAGTTCTTCAAAGCTTATAGGTGTGTCTCGGGCTCGGATGGCTGCTGAAATTTCCTTAAATTCAGGCCCTAACCCACTAAGGACTTTAATCGTCAACTCTTTGTTGGTTAAAGGAGATCCAGTAGCTGCCAGTTCATCCGCTAAGGATTTTATTTCATCCATAAAATCAGCAATAGATTTGGAATTCCTTCGCAGCGCGGATAGTTGTTCACGAAGTCCTAAAATTCGAGCCTGGGATTTGTTGGCATATGTAGTGTGAAGACATTTCCAAGCAAGTGCAGTTGTGGTGACATTTTCTATCATTAGTGCGATTGTGCAATTCACCAAGGCCATGATTGCGTTTCGAAGAAGGATATCTTGCCTTGTCCAGATTTTGTAGGCTGGGTTGGGTTTACTTGAACCATCTGTTAAAGTAAGGAACTGTGGAGGACATTGTTCTGTGCCATATACATAACCATGAGATCATATCCAATGAGGAGAGTAGAAAGTTGAGCTTTCCATGTCGAGAAATTGTGACTGCCGGTGAGTTTGAGAGGTAGTTGGGATGTAGGATTAATGGTGATTAACTGATTTGGTTGAGGGGCACTGCCACTAGTAGAAACAATAACAATAGTATCTGAAGAGGACATTGTTGTTAGTTTGTTTTGATAGGAAAAGAAAAAAAAAGCTTTCCCAGAATCGATTACTCGTTGGAGTCTTTAATGCTCTTGATATCGTAAAGGAACACAAATAGTTGTTGAAAGTGATTATGTTCCATTGCCTTTGCTGCGTACATTTATACCGTGGATTTTTGAATCCAAATCTAAGTAGATAAGTACAACAGATATTTAAAAAAGAGTTGGAATGCCAGTGTGTGATGACCCAAGGGGTCATTTTATGAAATAAGACTCCGTTCTAGGCTTATTGGCCATAAAAAGATTAATTTTAACTACCTCGATTTGCGTGTGCAGTTCGGGCGTGAAACTGGAAAGCTTTTATGTGAAAATGTAAGAAATAATAATTTTTATAATTTAAGTTTGGTTTTAGTTGACTTGAGTCAACTATTTTGAGTAAACGGACCCGGATCTGTGTTCTGACGATTCGTGGAGGTCCACAGTAAAATATGGGATTCGGGCGTATACCCGGAATTGAATTTCGAGGTCCCAAGACTTAGAAATTAATTTTTGAAAGAAATTATTTTGCTGAATTATTAATAAAAAAAAGAAAAGAATTAACGTTTGAAACTATTGGTACCGGGCTTGTATTTTGGTTCCGGAGCCCGATACAGATTTGTTATAGTATTTGAATACTATATGTGAAATTTGGTGAAAATCAGAGTTTATTTGACGTGATTCGGATGTCCGGTTGAGAAACAGTGAACTTTAAGTGTTCTTGAGAATAATGATGAGTTTTGAGGTTTAATTCATAGTTTTACATGTTAGTTTCATGATTTGATCACACGAGCAAGTCCGTATGATAATTTTGGACTTGAGTGCATGTTTCGTTTAGAGCCCCGAGGGCTCAGGTGAGTTTCGAATACGCCATAAGGTGTTTTACACTTAAGAAACTTGTTGTTTTGTTGTTCCTGGTGCACAACACTTTTGCTCTTCACATTCACATTACCTCCCTCGCGAACGCCTATTGTAAATTACTGGGGTCATTTTTTTGTTCTATGCGAACGCGTGTTGGGCCATGCGAACGCGATGCATAAATTGGCCCTGGGGGAGGGGAACCAAAATACACTATGTGAACGCGGCCACTTGGTCGCGAACGCGGAGGCCACTGAGCCTAAAGCTACGCGAACGCGTTCGAAGCCCCGTGAACGCGAAGACCAACGGGCTTGACCCTATGCGATTGGGGGCAGGCCCATGCGAATGCGGTGGACGCCTGCCTAGGCATATAAATTTAATTTTTAAAACAGGCAGAACCTTTTTCCTTCATAGTTTTCGAACTACCAAGCCCTAGAGATGATTTTCTTCGCCAAAGTTCATCCCCAAAGTGTTGGTAATCAATTCTAAACTCTACTCTTTTAATTACCCAATGTTTTTCATAACTTTTAAATCAAAAATCAAGAATTTCCATGGTAAAAATTGAGTGTTTGGGTATAATTAGGGATTTATGTAAAAATCGAATCTTTACCTCGAATTGAGGTCGGATTTTGAAACTAATTACATATTCAGGCTCGGGGGTGAATGGGTAAACGTAATTTGGTCCGAACCCTGAGTTTGGACAAAGCAGGCCCGGGGTCGGGTTTTAACTATTTTTTTAGAAAACTTTTGAAAAATTATTATTTTCAGTAAATTTAGTTCCTTTAGTATTAATTAATGATATTAAGTTAATTAATATTAGATTCGAGCCTATTGGAGGTTAATTCAAAAGAAAAATCTATAATTGAGCAGTGAGTGGCCTACGGATTTGAGGTAAGTGCTTGGTTTAACCTTGACTTGAGGGAATATGAATCCCCAACTTAATTTCTATGTGAATTTTCATGTGTGTGGTGTATATGTGAGGTGACAAGTATCTGTGCACCACCAAATTGTGTGTTAGACATGATCCCTTCCCCGTTTCCAATTTATGTGATTCATGGCTTAATTGATTGATGCTCAATGATGTTTCTATGACTACTTGGCTTTGTTAACTTGTTGTTAAGTCTTGGTTCAATTATTTTGAAAAGTGTTGGTTGTTTCCTTGGTTTCATTGTGGTACATAAAGATTGAGAGGGTTGATATTGTTTTACGAGATATGTAGATTTCTGTTGGTTTCATATTTTAGATGATATTGATGAAGTTTATGAGAAAATACAGTTTCTTGTTTATATTTGTTGAGACAAAAATATTCTGAAAGGCTTTTCCAGAATTGTGAGAGTCTTCATAAATAAACTGATATGATATGTCTAGTGGGAACGAGTTGTACGCCGCAACAAGGAGCGATATGAGTGGACTTGTGGGATCGGGTTTCATGCCGCAACAGAAGTAATAAGGGTGATATATATATATATATATAGGGAGGAGCAATAAGGGTGGACAGGTTGGAGCGGGTTGCACGCCGCAACAAGGAGCAATAAGGGAGGACACTTATATTTTACTGATTTTCAAAAATAAATATTTGAGAACTTACTGTTTTACTTTACTATTTTTCATATTTTGTACTATTTTTATTTTAAAGTCCAAGTTTGGAAAATTGGGAACTTATGTGAGAATTGGTTATAGCTGAGACATGAAAAAGGTGGCTGAGTTATTTTAATTGTTGCTACTGTTATAGTTTGTTGTTTTAGAATTTCCTTCTTGCTTTATTTTATATTGTTCACAAGTTATATTGTTAATGCCTCGCCGTAGCGTCGTCACTACTTCGTCGAGGTTAGGCTCGGCACTTACTCAGTACATGGGGTCGGTTGTACTGATACTACACTCTGCACTCTTTTGTTCAGATCCAGGTACTGCCCAGTGTTAGAGACTTTAGTAGCGGTCATTCATCATTTGGAGACACGATGTATATCTGCCGGCGTCCGCAGATTCCTGGAGTCCTCTCCTAGTTTTATAGAGACTGTTTTATTTTACTCAAAACAGATATATTATTTCTTTGAGCCCATTATTTGTAGTTGACGGGCTGTTCTGTTTTGATGATCTAACAAACTTTTATATAGAGAACCAGATAAAGGACCTGATCTGTGGCCAGCAAAATTAGGCAGCTTTAACTCAAGAAATTCTGAACAATCCACTGTTGAACTTTAAAGGAACAATTGAGGGACCTGATCCCTTAACAGTCTCCCAAGACGAAAGTACAGGTCAACTCTACAACTGTAAAAGTTGTGACAGAAAAGTGACTGCCTGGAACTGTACACGCTACAGTGCAGTAACAGTGCAGCAGTCACTTCCCATTGGTTCTGAAGTGTACTTCCAAGATATGGGACATCTTCTTTGGAATGTCCTAAGGCCTTTAATATCTTGTTTGGGGACAAACAAGATATTCACTTGAGCATTTACTAAGAACATTCTCTCAAGCATTCAAGAGGGCTCTAGCATTGAAGACTCAAGTGTATCAAGAGTAAGAAGACAACTCCACTAAGATGGACTAGTTTCACATTGTGTCATTAGTGTCTTTAGTTGAGTTATAATCTTGCATTTTGTCTTTCATTGTATCCTACTTGCTTTTGTAGAAGCACCGTGTTAGGAATCTCTCAACCTTAAACCATCCGTATTTGTGTTGTGACTAGGGTTAGTCATAAGTTAAAGTATTTGTAACTAGAGAGTGACAAAGTGGCTTGTAATAGTGATTACAAGTTAGTGTGTTAAAGTCTTTGTAAGAAGTTTATTACAAAGTGGATTGTAATAGTTTAGATTACAAGTTAGTGAAGTTGAAACCCTACAAGTTTAGGTCGAGGTTTATTTCCCCTTGAGTGGGATTTTTCCACGTAAAAATCCCCTGTCTCTTTTACTTTCTTTATTAGTGTACTTGTCTGAAGGAACTAGTAGAGGACCAGGTATCTCTATAGTTTGGTGGACTCATAGAAACTTTCAATTGGTATTAGAGCAGGCTCTTTCTAAACGGTTAACACCTAGAAAAGATATGTAATGGCTGCTCCACCAAACTTCGAAGAAGGACAATCAACATATCGACCTCCTAGATTCAACGGTCAGTACTATGGGTGGTGGAAGACCCGTATGCATGACTTCATAATGGATGACGATTCTGAGTTATGGGACATCATCTGTGATGGTCCTCATGTTCCTATGCACAAGGTTGGAGAGGCTGGCCTGCTGGTGTCCACAACCAGGAGGGACTACAACGATGCTGACAGGAAAGCAGTGGAAAAGAATTTTTGTGCAAAGAAAATTCTAGTGTGCGGTATAGGACTTGTTGAGTACAACAGGATCTCTGCATGTCAATCAGCCAAAGAGATTTGGGAAGCTTTGCAGACAGCTCATGAAGGAACGACGCAAGTGAAGCAGTCCAAAATTGATATGCTCACTACTGAGTATGAGCTGTTCAGGATAAAGGACGATGAATCTATACAGGATATGCATACTAGATTCACCTCCATTATCAATGAGCTTCACTCTCTGGGAGAAGTCATTCCTAGGAACAAGCTAGTGCGAAAGATCTTGAGTGTTCTGTCTAGCTCCTTGAAAAGCAAAGTCAATGCTATTATTGAAGCAAAGGACTTGCATGCTTTAACAATGGATGAGATGATCCGAAACTTGAAAACATATGAGATGAAAAGGGAAAAGGACAGTGAAAGAAGGGAACCCAAGAAGGAGAAGAACCTGGTTCTTTAAGCTGAAAAGCATGAGTCAAGCGAAGAGGACAATGACATGGCTTATCTCACCAAGAGATTTTAGAAGATGGTTCGAAGGAACGGGGGAATACCAAGGAGAGGCAGCTCAAGCAAGCCTAGAAATTATGACATGTGTCATAAATGTGGTAATCCTGGATACTTCATAAAAGATTGCCCACTTTTGAAGCAGGACACATACAAGCACAACACTGACAAAGATGCAAAGAGGAACCAGGTTCCTGACAAGAGATTCAGCAGAAAAAGCACAGCTGACAACGTTGTGAAACATGCACTTGCTGCTTGGGAAGACTCATCAAGCGAATCAGAAGGGGAACCTGAAGCAGAAAACATCTCTATGATGGCAATAGACAACAAGGCTAAAGAGTATGACTCATTTTTTGCTCTTATGGCTCAGTCTGATAACGAAGAAGAAGATGACGCAGATGAGGTAAACTTCAGGGATGTTCAAAGAAATCTAAAATCCTATTCTCCTAAAAAATTAATGTCATTGTCAAATGTTCTCATTGATACTTATTACAACTTAGTTGAAGATAAGGACACATTGACCATAGAACTAAGAGAAGTTGAACAAGCTAGGGATGATCTAGTTGTGTGTGTGGTAGATTTGAAAGAAACTATAAGTGATCTTGAAAGAGAGAAAGAATATCTAGTGTGTAAAATCAATGGTGTTGAGAATGAGAGAGATGACCTATTGGTGGTGGTTGTGGAACTTAAGGAGACCATAAAAAACCTTGAAAATCTGAACAATGAAAAGAATAGTCTAAGTGAGAGGATAAATGCAATTGAGCAGGAAAGAGATGATCTTCTAGTTGTGATCACAAACCTATAAGAAACTATAAAGGGACTCCAACTAGAACTTGCTCCCTCAGGAGTAGATAAAGGAAAAGAATAGCCAGTGAAAAACACATCAAGCTTGAAAAAGAACTGAATGATGTTAAAATAAGTTTCTGCTGTGAGCTTGAGAAGCATAAGGAGTTGCAAACTGAGATGGGTAAACTAAAATATGATCTGAAGAAATCACTAAATTGGACCTGGTCCACAAGTGCTGTTACTGCCATGTACTTCAATAACAGTGGAAACAGGTAGGGGAACGGGTTCCAAAAGGAGAAAACTCCTTACAACTCTCACATCAAGTATGTTATGGTCCCAGACAATTGGCTATATACCCATTGTGGAAACAACGGGCACTTCAAGGAAAGTTGCCCAGCCAGGGATCAGTCAGTTCAGAAAAACAAAATGTTTGTTGTCAAGAAGAACACCAAGCAGGGACCAGGTCCCAAAAAGAAATCTCAATTTCTGTCTGCATGGACTAGAAGAGCACTTATTCATTCCTTTACTAACTACAAGGGACCCAAACTTGTTTGGTTTTCTAAATCTAACCATTGATTTAATTTGTGCAGGGATCAGTGAGAGGAACTAGACTACAATGGATCATGGACAGCGGATGCTCAACGCATATGACTGAAAACACTCTGGATTTTCTCTCAGTGAAAGTCGTGCAGGGAGGGGATGTATCCTTTGGCAATGGAAAGCAGGGATACATCCTTGGTGTTGGAAGAGTTGGAAAGTATCTGGAGCACTCAATTGAAATTGTGTACTATGTGGATGGCTTGAAATATAGCTTATTGAGTGTCTCTCATATCTGTGATAAAGGAAACAGAGTGGAGTTCTTGTCCAAGGTGTGCACTGTTACTAGCGTAGTAACTGGGGAAGTGGTGTTGATATCCAAGAGACACAAAACATCTATGTTGCTGATTTTGAATCACTAAAAGCTGGTGAAGTGAACTGCTTGAAGGCAGCTGATGATGATGCAGAGCTTTGGCATAGAAGGTTGGGTCATGCCAGCTTTTCTCGCCTGAACAAGCTGATAAAGAAGGACCTGGTTCGTGGTCTGCCAAACTCCAAATTCAAGGAGCATAGAGTCTGTGATGCATGCGCCAAAGGGAAACATGTGAGATCATCCTTTAAGCCTAAGAAGGATGTTAGCACATCCAGACCTTTTGAACTATTTCACATGAATCTGTGTGGGCCCATTAGAATTCCAAGTAGAGGCGGAAAGAAGTACATTTTCATGATTGTGGATTATTACTCAAGATTCACTTAGACATTATTTCTTAGAGAAAAAGATGAGACGTTAGAAGTATTTGTGGCCTTTGTCAAGAAAATCCAAGTGAAAATGGACTTGAAGGTAGCTTGCATCAGATCCGATCATGGAACCAAATTTGATAATGCAAAATTTGATGAGTTTTGCACTGAAAATGGAATCACGCACAACTTCTCAGCACTAGGACTCCTCAGCAAAATGGAGTAGTGGAAAGGAAGAACAGAACCCTGGAAGATATGGCTCGAAAAATGCTCATTGATAGTGGGATTGCAAAGAACTTCTGGGCAGAAGCAATTAACACTTCCTGCTACTTGGTGAATAGGTGCATGATCTGGTCCATCCTGAACAAGACCCCTTATGAATTGTTAAATGGAAGAAAGCCAAAAATAACCCATGAGAGCCTTTTGTTGCAAGTGCTATGTTCTAAACAATGGGAAGGATCAACTTGAAAAGTTCGATGCCAAAAGTGATGAAGGAATATTTCTGGGATACTCTTCTCAAAGCAAAGCATACAAAGTGTACAACAAGAGAACCCAATGTGTAGAGGAGAGTTTTTATGTGCTTTTTAATGAGGCTCCTTCCTTAAACAAGGACGAAAATGGTGATGATCAAGACAATGAACCACTCTTGGTTCCTAGAGAGATATCTGATGTCTCTAATGGCAAATCTGACATGATGAGTCAAACCAAGGAGGTGAGTGAAGGCAATACAACCTCCTCCTCTGGTTCACATGAGGAACCTGGTACCCCTATCTCTCCTACATAAGCGGAAGAAAGAGTTGGAGATGCTGTGGAAGGTACTCCACAAGTAGTAGAACAAGATGTGCATAGAAACACCTCTGATCTACCAAGTTCTTCCATCCATTAAATTTAGGTCCCAAATTGGAAACATAAAAGCTCTCATCCTCTTGATAACATAATCACTCCCCTTGATTTCGGTGTCCAACCAGATCCAAAACCAGAAATTCCCTAGCCTTCTCAGCCTTTCTATCCCAAATAGAACCCAAAAATATCAAGGAAGCTTTGAAGGATGCAGATTGGATCATTTCTATGCAGGAGGAGCTTCATCAGTTTGAAAGAAACAAAGTTTGGTATCTGGTACCTCGACCCTCATACAGGACCATTATAGGAACCAAGTGGGTGTTCAGGAACAAGCTGGATGAAAATGGGAAAACAACCGGAAATAAAGCAAGGCTTGTAGTTCAGGTACAATCAAGAGGAAGGGATTGATTATGATGAAACCTTTGCACCTGTTGCTCGTATGGAAGCCATTCAAATTCTTATTGCTTTTGCATCTCATATGGAATTTACCTTATTCCAAATGGATGTGAAAAGTGCATTCTTGAATGGGTATCTCAAGGAAGAAGTATATGTCAAGAAACCCCCTGGGTTTGAAAGTCATGCTCATCCAAAGTATGTCTTCAAACTGGACAAAGAATTATATGGTTTGAAGCAAGCTCCCAGAGCTTGGTATGAAAGGCTATCCAAGTTCCTATTGGAAAACGGGCTCACTTGAGGAATGATTGACAACACCCTAATTCTCAAGAAAGGGGGAAGGAACCTTCTCATCGTCCAGGTGTACGTGGATGACATTATCTTTGGGGATACAACAGATTCACTGTGTAAGGAATTTGCAATACTTATGGGCAGTGAGTTTGAGATGAGCATGATGGGGGAACTGAACTTCTTCCTGGGTCTTCAAGTGAAACAATCCGCAAAGGGAACTTGCATCAGTCAGCAGAAATACATCAAGGAGCTGCTCAAGAGGTTTGACATGGAAGATTCAAAGGTGATTGATACACCCATTGCAGTGGCTACCAAACTTGACATGGATGAATCTGGTTCTCCTATAAACCAAACAATGTACAAGGGAATCATTGGCTCTCTACTCTACCTCACTGTAAGTAGGCCAGACATTGTGTTTAGTGTGGGATTATGTGCAGGGTTTCAATCAAATCCCAAGGAGTCTCATCTAAAGGCTACCAAAAGGATCCTACGTTATCTCAAAGGAACACATGTCCTGGTCTTGTATTATCCCTCAGGTGATAATTTTAATCTTGTTGGTTATGCTGATGCTGATTATGCAGGTTATCTGGTGGACAGGAAGAGTACTTCAGGGATGGCTCATTTTCTTGGATCTTGCCTTATCTCTTGGGGTACAAGGAAGCAGAACTCAATGGCCTTGTCCACAGCTGAAGCAGAATGTGTTAAAGCTACATCCTGCTGTGCTCAGCTGCTGTGGATCAAACAACAACTGGAGGACTTTGGAGTGTATATTAACAGCATACCACTCCTATGTGATAACACCAGTGCGCTCAACATGGCAAAGAACCAGGTTCAACACAAGAGAACTAAGCATATTGATGTTAGACATCACTTCCCCAGAGACAATGTTGAAAAGGGGCACATCTGCATGAGATTTTGCTGCACTGAAAATTAGATTGCAAACATTTTTACCAAGGCACTGGACAGGGAACATTTTGAGAAAAATAGAATAGCACTGGGGCTGTTGAGACCTTAGTAGGGACCTAGTTCCCTTTCTTGGCTATGGAAGTCACACTCAGGTACAAATCGCTAAAGTGTTTTCTAACAAAGTCTAACTCACATCAATACCGTTGCAAGTAGACACGCATGATGACTACAGACTTTAAAGGTATGACATTGTAGAACAAAAGGAGACTGAGCAACCTTTTCAAGAAAAACAGGTACGGGACCTAGTCCCTGTACCCCAGGTTAGTAGTTATGTGAGTTCTTTACCTTTTTCAAAAAAGAAACTACATTAATTACTGCTGCCACATCGTCCGCCTTTTCAGTAAACACGCCTATCACTCCACCCTTTCAACTCCCTCTGCACGTTCGCTTTTCCCCAAAATGCCTACCGCCCTTTTGGAACCTGTTCCTCTTCCCCCTCATTCTTCCTCTCTCCTATAAAACTCCTTCGTCTCTAACCACTCCTCACATACTTTCTATCACTCTCTCCTTCTCTTGAAAAAGTACTTTCCCTCTCTCTGAAGCTCCTCTACAACTGTCACAAATGGCTGCCACCAACGATTCCTCTCTTTCCCCTACCTCCGATTCCAACACCGTCTCAGTGGAGGATCGGGCCTCCTCTCTCCCTGAGGTCACCATCTCCACTCCTACCCCCTCTTCACTCCCAGCAGAATCAAAAACCCTCACAGAACCTCCAGTCACAGAAACACACCTAGCTCCTCCCTCTTCATCTGAACCACCGAAGGAACCTTTGGTCAGTGAATCAGCCATTACACCTTCATCCTCATCTGAACCTCCTGTCACTAAAGTTTCTCAAGTCTTTGAAGCCTCAGAGGACGAAATAGACCAGTACATTAACTCCTCCTTTCTCAATTCCTCGACTCCCATGGAGTCTCCAAAAAAATAGGCGGCTGAAAACATCATGGCCATTGCCTCTGAAAAAATTCCATCTGAAGGGGGTTCCACTCTTCCTGAAACTCAGGGAGTCGCCTATTCTTTCCTAGAGGATGAGGGGACCATGGTCCTATTTGAGTCTCTTGTCCATGACTCTGTACATGACAAACCTAGTGAGGAACCTGGTTCTTCTTTTCCAAAGTCCCCCCAAGAGCAAATCTTCTACACTACTCCTCTAGAATCCATCCCTCCGTTTTCTGAGCCCATAAATGAATATGATGAGGATGACATGGTGTTGAGTGACCGTTTTAAAATCCATCAGAGGGTCAGTACTCCAGAGGTTTCTATGAAGAGGCCATCTACTAGGTTACATAAGAAGGAAGCCTTTGACTCGGCTCTTGAGCGAAGTAAAAAGAGTAGTAAGCAGAAGAAGAAAAGATTGATGAAAGAAGGGAGAGTAGTGGTGGATAAAGTCATCCTTGTAGTTGAAGTAGAAGAGGAAACTGTTGAAGAACCCAGTTCCTTGGTAGTCTGTGTCTGCTGAAGGACAAGGAAAACCGCCTATGTCACCCCCAAAAATTTGTGGCAAGCCAAAGAAAAAGGAAGTTGGTGAAGCTAGTGTTAAGAAACCTGTGACTGAAGAAAGTGCCAAAGGGAAGTCTGTGCAAGCGACCGGCAAACTCAAAAGGGAAGTGGAAACCGTTGGGGAACCTGGTTCTAAGAGAGATGTCTCAAACAACAAAGGAAAGTGGAAGGAAAATGTTCTGCATCAACAAGTGTTGTGGGGTCGCGTGTTTGACCTCGAGATTTTTGAAATGGCTGGAATGAGCCAGATGATAGATATGGTTAAGTTTAAAAAATGGGAGCACTTATTCACTGTGAGTGTGCCCCAAGTCTTTGAAGATGTTGTGTGTGAGTTTTATGGCAGTTTTTGGACCCCTGCTGAGGGTCATGTGTGTGTTGTGGTGGAAGGTGTTGATTTTGTGTTTGATGATGAGGCTCTGGGAACAGTTCTCAATGTTCCATCTAGAAGGCTGTCTTCAGTGGATCCTGTAAAGTATGCTTGTGAGGGAAATTTTAGGAGAGCTATCGTTAAGCCGAGGACGGTCTAGCAGGGGGAACGGGTGCACAAGAAGGCTATGCTAGCTCTTTACCAGATTATTTTTGAACTGGTGAATAAGATCCTTCTTCCCGTGCTGAGCAGCGTTCCATTACTTCCAAGGCTAATCTGATCTTGATGGAAGCCCTTGATCAATTCAAGCTAATCAACCTACCTGCTCTCATGATTCAACATATGGAGAAGGTTGTAAACGTCAAGGATGGAAATCACGGGCTCCCCTATGGCTTTCTACTTGCTCGGGTCTTTAAATTTTACAAAGTACCAGTTAAGAATCCCCGAGTAGGGACCCGCAAACAAACCTTTTCGAAGACTACCCTCGAGGAATGCGAGTGTTTTGAGAAGGCTGGGGGCAGCACTTCAACCATCTCTCAGCTGATCAATGCGCTGAACGCTGCAAATGATGTGATCAAGAAGCTAAAGGCCCAGATTGCCATTCTGGAGGCTCAATCCAGTCAAGCTGCAGGGGGAACTGGTTCTAATGTCTCCTCAAATGACGAAGTTGTCCGCTTGACCAAAGAGAACTCTGACCTCAGGAAACAGGTTGAGAACCTGAAGGAGAAACTGCTCGAGGAACAGTCCTCTGCCAATGCCCGCATTGACCTAGTTCTCCAGACTCTTACTGCCTCCTCCTCCAAGCCTTCCTCCTTTAGTGCCTCCTAGGCTCTTCTCCTGCTCTATTCTGTCTGTGATGATGATGTGGTTAACAGTTTTTGTATTTCGCTCTTTTTTTTATGATTGGGATTGGATAACACCTGACTGCTCCTTTTGAAAACTCCAAATGAAGTCTTTGCTCTTCCAAGAAAAGACTTCTCTCTATTTTTAATCTATTAATGAATGAATCGCAGTCTTGTTCTGTTCTCATTAATGCCTTTCTGCCTTTTTATTTTGTTCTCTATTATGTTGTATGCACATAAGGGGCATGAGTTAGCTTTGTTGGACTTCTTTATGATTTCTAACTGTTTGTGCCTTTTTATGATGCCAAAAGGGGGAAGTTAGTGGGATAATTGAGTTAACTGATGGAAAGGATTAAGGGGGAAGCACATAGACAGGGGGGAACTCTTTAGGAATCTGGTCTCTCATCTGCTATGTGTATATAACTGCTTACCAATAATAAAAGTTTGTCATCATCAAAAAAGAGGAAATTGATGGGTTGTTCTATTTTGATGATCTAACAAACTTTTATATGAAGAACCAGATGAAGGACCTGATCTGTGGCCAGCAAAATTAGTCAGCTTTAACTCAAGGAATTCTGGACAGTCCACTGTTGAACTTTAAAGGAACAGCTGAGGGACTTGATCCCTTAACAGTCTCTCAAGACGAAAGTACAGGTCAACTCTACAGTTGTAAAAGCTGTGACAGAAAAGTGACCGACTGCAACTGTACACGCTACAGTGCAGTAACAGTGCAACAGTCACTTCCCATTGGTTATGAAGTGTACTTCCAAGATATGGGACATCCTCCTTTGAATGTCCTAAGGCCTTTAATATCTTGTTTTGTAACAAACAAGATATTCACTTGAGCATTTACTAAGAACATTCTCTCAAGCATTCAAGAGGGCTCTATCATTGAAGACTCAAGTGTATCAAGAGCAAGAAGACAACTCCACTAAGACGGACCAATTTCACATTGTGTCGTTAGTGTCTTTAGTTGAGTTGTAATCTTGCATTTTGTCTTTCATTGTATCCTACTTGCTTTTGTAGAAGCACCGTGTTAGGAATCTCTCAATCTTAAACCATCCGTGTTTGTGTTGTGACTAGGGTTAGTCATAAGTTAAAGTCTTTGTAACTAGAGAGTGACAAAGTGGCTTGTAATATTGATTACAAGTTAGTGTGTTAAAGTCTTTGTAAGAAGTTTATTACAAAATGGTTTGTAATAGTTTAGATTACAAGTTAGTGAAGTTGAAACCCTACAAGTGTAGGTCGTGGTTTTTGTCCCCTTGAGTGGGATTTTTCACGTAAAAATCCCATGTCTCTTTTGCTTGCTTTCTTAGTGTACTTGTCAGAAGGAACTAGTAGAGGACCAAGTATCTCTACAGTTTGGTGGACTCATAGAAACTTTCAGTAGTATTCTTTTAAGTTCGTGAATTGTGACACCAGACCCTGGGGTAATCTTAGAGTTACATATTTAGTTCGTGGCTAGGTTTAATTATTTGTTTAACGTTTTGTTTATGAAGTTATTCGCTGGGAAATCATTAGATTTAATTTACTTTAAATTTGTTTTATTGTGTTTATGTAAATAATCAAAGGAAAATAGCTAATCGGATTCTAACATTGGCTAGCCTAGCAAGTGTGGTGTTAGGCACCATCACGATCCCTAAGGATGGGAATTTGGGTCGTGATAAGTTGGTATCAGAGAACTAGGTTGCTTAGGTCTCACATTTCATGAACAAGACTAATAGAGTCTGAAGGATCGGTACAGAGACGTCTGTACTTATCTCTCAGAGGCTATAAAGTTAGGAACAATTTCACTTCTATTCTACTCTATCGTGCAAATTTATTCTACCAATGATGATTGAACTTGTCTATTCTTGTCCTCTCACAAATCTTGACAACACGCGAAGCGTCTATAACCGGACAAGAGATGAAGCCCCAACAAAAGCTACGATTAAGGGAAGAAACAGAAGCAGAAGTCAATATAAAGCTCGAACATCAGCACCTATTGTACAGTCTCAAGAAGATCTAGACGCAGAGGTTCTAGCTCAGTCAGTACATGTTGGACTAGTCCAGACTCCATAAGGATTCATAGCTACTCCAGTATTACATAACAAGGGAATAATTGAAAGCAATGTGGTTGATTTTGATGTGTTTCAGATGACGGATTCCACCAAGAGGTGGTGGGAAGATTATGTAACTACTAGGCCAATGGTGGCTCTAACTGAAGATGCGGACGTATTGAGAGATCCCTAGTGAATCATGTAGGGGTGCAACGAACCTTGGCATCTGGTTGATTTATATGAGCTTTGGAGTTTAAAATTGTGTATTATTAGACGTTGTGAACTATGACTTCGTTCCAAGTGGGGAAGTCCACCGTCAAGGAATAGATTGTGGGGTCATGTGTTATATCGGTTTTGGCTTGGAATGTATAAGGCCTGAGATTTTTCAAGAGATAAAGCTGGGACTTGCGGTATGTCTGCCTCCTTAATAATCCTATACCTCAGTACCAAAGGAGTTATATAACCAACTTTAAATCTATAGAAGGTCTACTCAGCATGAAAGTTACAGTTGCGTATTTTGCGGTGCTCCAGAGGGAGTACAGTGGTTGACGAGATCCTAGGCTGTGTGGTTCGCGCCAAGATTTATCTGTATAGAGCTTTACTTTTGTGATCATTGTGCATCAATAGGGGTAAGAGTTACCCCAAAGAATAACAAAGAGTATATGAATAAATGGGGTAGCTCAGTAGTGATGAGTCAGCATAGTAAAAGAAGAAATGGGCCGCCGGTGTTTGTAGCAAGCTTATGAAGAGGAAGACCAACCAATGCAACACCAACTACTTGACTCACTTCTCATAAATGCTATTGAAAGAATTTTTTTCTCGGACTCCCCATAATGCGTGGCTCATAGGGTTTGAACGGTTGCGTCATGTCACCATGACGATGTCAGGATATGCCATCAGGTTTGAAAAGTTAGCCTGTCATACTCCTACTTCGGTTCATATAGCCAGAGGGAGAGTCCCCAGACTCATTAAAGGACTCGATTATGATTGTAAAATTTTGTACGACTCAGGGCAAGTTGATACTTCATTTCGGCTAGCGGTAAAAATTGCCTAGATGTTAGAATGTGTCCGGGATGAGGAAAAGAGGAAGCTAAGGAGACTAAGAGGTCTCAAGGTTCTAAAAGATTCTGTGGATTTTTCTTTGCAACAACAAATTATTACGGCAGGGGGATCGGGCAACCGACCAGCCCAACCCATATATCTGATTACTCGGGGTGCTTCGATGAGTTTTTTAATGCACCACTGCTACGAGATTCCTACAACGGTTATTCCAGTTATTTGGTATAAACTCGGTATGAGCAACTGAATCATTTCATCAGAGCACTCAGACTACGTGCCCCATTGCAGTTACAACTCAACTTACATGACCAGCTAGGGAAAAAGGGGTCGAAATGTCGAAGGTGGAGGTCAGATTCCTGAGGTGGAGACCCATCTTGTTGATATATTTTTTATGGTATGGTTGAGGTCGTTATATCAAATGGTGCCATTACAAGAACAATCTCTAGTTATTATAAAGTGATAATTTCCTTAACTTGATTCGGTTATGAGTATCTAGAAAAGTCCTCCTAATATGCTCCACTCTCGGGTGAGCTTCGTGACTCAAACAAAAATCTACTTATGTGAATACTTGTATTGAGAAGCTCTATGGAGATATCTATGTCTATCATTACGTGTTGTAATTTTGTTAACGAAAAATATTTAAAAGAAGAAAATGGAATGTTTCGATTGGCACGATATGCATATTACTTGTGATTCAGAATTGAGGGCGAGATCCTCGCATTTTAATATGATTTGATATGTTTAAATCGGGATAAGATCCGCGGTGGAAGTTATGTAAGGACGAGATCCTTATGATGAAAAATTCTTGTGTTTAAATTCTCCCTCGTGAAATTAAAATTTATACTATAGTACTAATATGGAGTCATGCCTGTTAGGTTTATTCGAAATTTTTTGTATAGAACTTATCTGTGCATAATTTTCCAAATTTGTGCTATAACTATTGAGCTTTAATCTACAAGGTAGGTGCCCGCCTATGAGGCGTTAAATGAGACACGTTAATTCGGGTATATAATTACGAGGTCTTTAAGCATCGTATCTCGTTATCAGTATTGTGAAGGTTTGAAAGGAGATTATTGGTAACATGAAGCTATTTGATAAGTCTGTAATTGGCTATGAACAACTATTAAGAAAAATATAGGCAATCAAGAACTGGCCTAGACCCACTACAGCCACGGAAATCAGGAGTTTCTCGGGGTTTGGCGGGTTACTACCGTCGTTTTGTTGAAGGGTTTTCATCCATAGCAGCCCCAATGACTAAATTGACTCAAAAAGGTGCCCCATTCAAATAGTTTGACGAGTGTGCGACGAGCTTTTAGAAGCTCAAGTCACCCTTGACTTCAGTACCGGTGTTGGTGTTACCATCAGGTTTGGGCTCTTTCACGGTGTATTGTGATGCTTCCCGAGTTGGACTTGGAGCAGTATTGATGCAGGATGGCTGGGTGATTGCGTATGCGTTTCGGCAGTTGAATGTTCATGAGAAGAATTATCATGTCCATGACTTGGAGTTGGCAGCCATTGTTCATGTATTGAAGATTTGGAGGCACTATCTCTATGGTGTGCCGTGTGAAGTTTTCATCGATCATCGCAGTCTCCAATACTTATTCAAGCAAAGGGATCTTAATTTGAGGCAGGGGATATGGTTAGAGTTATTGAAGGATTATGATGTTACCATATTGTATCACCCAGGGAAGGCCAACGTGGTGGCCGATGCATTGAGTAGAAAGGCAGTGAGTATGGGCAGCCTTGCGTGCATTCCAGCCAGTGAGAGATCGTTACCTTCAGACATTCAGACTTTGGCTAATCAGTTCGTGAGGTTGGATATTTCGACCAGCAGTGTTCTAGCTTGTACAGTCGCTCGATCTTCTTTAATCGAGTGTATCAGAGAGCAGCAGGATGATGACCCACATTTGATGGTTCTTAGGGATGCAGTTCGTCGCGGTGGTGCCAAGCAAGTTATAGTTGGAGATGATAGTGTTTTGAGGATGCAGGGACGTATATGTCTGCCTAATGTTGATGGCCTTCGTGAGTTGATCCTTGAGGAGGCTCACAGTTCTAAGTATTCTATTCACCCAAGTGCAGCCAAAATGTACCAGGACTTGAGGCAGCATTATTGGTGGAAAAGGATGAAAAAGGACATTTTTGCGTATGTGGCTCGTTGCTTAAATTGTCAGCAGGTAAAATATGATCATCAGAGACCGGGTGGTTTGCTTCAGCAGATAGAGATTCCTGAGTGGAAGTGGGAGCGTATCACTATGGACTTCGTTGTTGGGCTCCCACAGACTCAGAGGAAATTTGACGCCGTTTGGGTTAGTGTGAATAGGCTGACTAAATCAGCACATTTATTTTCATGTGGAAAGTAGTTATACTTCGTAGAGGTTGGCAGAGATATATATATTCGAGAGATTGTTCGCCTTCACGGTATGCCCGTGTCTATCATTTCTAATCGAGGTACGCAGTTTACTTCTCACTTTTGGAGGGCAGTTCAGCGTGAGTGGGGTACCCGTGTTGAGTTGAGCACGTCATTTCATCCTCATACTGACGGGCAATCCGAGTGTGCTATTTAGATTTTGGAGGACATGCTCCGCACTTGTGTTATTGAGTTTGGAGGTTCTTGGGATCACTTCTTGCCGTTAGCGAAGTTTTCTTATAATAATAGTTATCAATCGAGCATTCAAATGGCTCCTTATGAGGCATTATATGGTAGGCGGTGTAGATCGCCAGTTGTATGGTTTGAGTCGAGAGAGGCTCGGTTGTTGGGTACAGACTTAGTCCAGGAGGCCTTAGATAAGGTCAAGATTATTCAGGAGAGGCTTTGTGCAGCTCAATCTAGGCAAAAGAGTTATGCCGATCGTAAGGTTCGTGATGTGGCATTCATGGTTGGAGAGAGAGTATTGCTTCGAGTATCGCCCATGAAGGGTGTTATGAGGTTTGGGAATAAGGGTAAGTTGAGCCCTAGGTATATCGCGCCGTTTGAGATTCCTGATAGAGTGGGGGAGGGGGTATCTTATAGACTTGTGTTGCCTCCAGGGTTATCCTCAGTTCATCCGGTATTCCATGTATCTATGCTCCATAAATATCATGGTGACCTGTCCCATGTGTTAGATTTAAGCTCTGTCCAATTGGACAAAGACTTGACTTATGAGGAGGAGCCGGCAGCCATTTTAGACCGGCAAGTTCGTCGGTTGAGGTCTAAGAGTTATCCTTCAGATCGAGTGTAGTGGAAAGGTCAGCCCGTTGAGGCAGCTACTTAGGAGTCCGAGTCGGACATGCATATTAGATATCCATACTTGTTTGTCAATTCAGGTAATTTTCTATGTATGTTCGAGGATGAACGCTTATTTTAGAGGTGGGGATTGTGATGACCCAAGGGGTCATTTTATGAATTAAGACTCTCTAGGCTTATTATCCATAAAAAGATTAATTTTAACTGCCTCGATTTGCGTGCACAGCCCAAGCGTGAAACCGGAAAGCTTTTATGTGAAAATGTAAGAAATAATAATTTTTATAATTTAAGTTTGGTTTTAGTTGACTTGAGTCAACTATTTTGAGTAAACGGACCCGGATCTGTGTTCTGACGATTCGTGGAGGTCCGCAGTAAAATATGGGATTCAGGCGTATGCCCGGAATTGAATTTCGAGGTCCCAAGACTTAGAAATTAATTTTTGAAAGAAATTATTTTGCTGAATTATTAATAAAAAAAAGAAAAGAATTAACGTTTGAAACTATTGGTACCGGGCTTGTATTTTGGTTCCGGAGCCCGATACAGATTTGTTATAGTATTTGAATACTATATGTGAAATTTGGTGAGAATCGGAGTTTATTTGACGTGATTCGGACGTCCGGCTGAGAAACAGTGAACTTTAAGTGTTCTTGAGAAAAATGATGAGTTTTGAGGTTTAATTCATAGTTTTACATGTTAGTTTCATGATTTGATCGCACGAGCAAGTCCGTATGATATTTTTGGACTTGCGTGCATGTTTGGTTTAGAGCCCCGAGGGCTCTGGTGAGTTTCGGATAGGCCACGGGGTGTTTTACACTTAAGAAACTTGTTATTTTTGTTGTTCCTGGTGCACAACACTTTTGTTCTTCGCGTTCGCATTACCTCCCTTGTGAACGCCTATTGTAAATTACTGGGGTCATTTTTCTGTTCTATGAGAACGCGTGTTGGGCCATGCGAACGCGATGCATAAACTGGCCCTGGGGGAGGGGAACCCAAATACACTATGTGAACGCGGCCACTTGGTCTCGAACGCGGAGGCCACTGAGCCTAAAGCTACGCGAACGCGTTCGAAGCCCCGCGAACGCGAAGGCCAACGGGCCTGACCCTATGCGATTGCGAGCAGGCCCACGCGAACGCAATGGACGCATGCCCAGGCATATAAATTCAATTTTTAAAACAGGCAGAACCCTTTGGCCTTCATATATTTCAAACTACCAAGCCCTAGAGACGATTTTCTTCACCAAAGTTCATCCCCAAAGTGTTGGTAATCAATTCTAAACTCTACTCTTTAAATTTTCCAATGTTTTTCATAACTTTTAAATAAAAAATCAAGAATTTCCATGGTAAAAATTGAGTGTTTGGGTATAATTAGGGAATTATGTAAAAATCGAATCTTTACCTCGAATTGAGGTCAGATTTTGAAACTAATTACCCCGAGTTTGGACCAAGCAGGCCCATGGTCGGGTTTTAACTTTTTTTTAGAGAACTTCGGAAAAATTATTATTTTCAGTAAAGTTAGTTCCTTTAGCATTAATTAATGATATTAAGTTAATTATGATTAGATTCGAGCGTATTGGAGGTGAATTCAAAAGGAAAATCTATAATTGAGCAGTGAGTGGCCTACGAATTTGAGGTAAGTGCTTGGTTTAACCTTGACTTGAGGGAATAGGAATTCTCAACTTAATTGCTATGTGAATTTGCATGTGTGTGGTGTATAGGTGAGGTGACGAGTATCTATGTACCACAAAATTGTCTGTTAGACATGATCCCTTCCTCGTTTCCAATTTATTTGATTCATGGCTTAATTGATTGATGCTCAATGATGTTTCTATGACTACTTGGCTTTGTTAACTTGTTGTTAAGTCTTGGTTCAATTATTTTGGTAAGTGTTGGTTGTTTCCTTGGTTTCATTGTGGTACATAATGGTTTAGCGGCTGACATTGTTTTACGAGATATGTAGATTCTTGTTGGTTTCATGTTTGAGATGATATTGATGAAGTTTATAGGAAAATACAATTTCTTGTTTATATTTGTTGAGACAAAAATGTTGTGAAAGGTTTGGCCTAAATTGTGAAAGTTTTCATAAATAAACTGATATAATATGTTTGGTGGGAGCGGGTTGCACGCCGCAATAAGGAGTGATAAGGGTGGGCAAGTGAGATCGGGTTGCACGCTGCAACAGGAGTAATAAGGGTGATATATATTGGGAGGACTGAGGAGCAATAAGGGTGGACGGGTGGGAGCAGGTTGCACGCCGCAACAAGGAACAATACGGGAGGACACTTATATTTTATTGGTTTTCAAAAACAAAGATTTGAGAACTTACTGTTTTAATTTACTAATTTTCATATTTTGTACTACTTTTATTTTAAAGTCCAAGTTTGGAAAATTGGAAACTTACGTGAGAAGTGGTTATAGCTGAGTTATTTTAATTGTTGCTACAATTATTGTTTGTTGTTTTAGAATTTCCTTCTTGCTTTATTTTATATTGTTCACAAGTTATATTGTTAATGCCCCGCCGTAGCCTCGTCACTACTTCGTCGAGGTTAGGCTCGACACTTACTCAGTACATGTGGTCGGTTGTATTGATACTACACTCTGCACTCTTTCGTGCAGTTCCAGGTACCGTCCATAGTTAGAGACTTTAGTAGCGGTTATTCATCATTTGGAGATACGAGGTATATCTGCCGGCGTCCGCAGATTCCTGGAGTCTTCTCCTAGTTTTATAGAGACTGTTTTATTTTACTCAAAATAAATATATTATTTCTTTCAGCCCATTATTTTTAGTATTCTTAGAAGTTCGTGAATTGTGACACCAGACTCTGGAGTAGTCTTAGAGTTATATACATATTTAGTTCGTGGCTCGATTTATTTATTTGTTTAACATTTTATTTATGAAGTTATTCGTTGGGAAATCATCAAATTTAATTTATTTTAAATTTATTTTATTGTGTTTAAGTAAATAATTAAAGAAAAATAGCTAATCGAATTCTAACATTGGCTTTTCTAGCAAGTGTGGTGTTAGGCGTCATCATGATCCCTAAGGTTGAGAATTTAGATCGTAACACGGTAAAACTAGGACTCTAGTTAAAAGCAATTTAAACTAACGGAATCACGTGGATAATGAGAAGTTGTTATGATTTTGAATCCTTGTATCAAATATAACCTCGACAAAAAAATAATTATCAATATAAAATTTGAACTCGGTGAAGAAAATACCTGGACGATGTATAAGAGTGCAAGCAAGAAATTAGCAGCACCAAGAAGAAAACCTCCAAATATCCAATTTGATTTTGTAGTGATGAGAAGTTGATGAAAAGATTTAGGAAATTTTGATTTATTTAAAAGAATGGGAGGCCCTCTGTAAAAAGTCAGAAGCAGTGCGCCAATTAGTAATGTTATTGTCCCAATAAGCTTTGCCAGACTGCTTTTCACTTTCAATCCTAACTTTTCCATCCTGCTCACAAGACCAAAGCAACGCCAAATATCACAAAATAATACCATCCCAAAAAATAAAAGTTTCTTTGGGTTTAACCATTCAGTGTTCATAATTCACTATCCGATTAATTTGTAAAACTTGCACGGGGCGTCTAATTAGTTGCCCCCATTTAACCTATACCTATATTTTTAAAATTATTTAATATATATTTTAATTTTTACAACTTCAGGCACCTCCTTCTTCCTACTATCTGTGCAAAACTTAAGCTTATTTAGTGCTGAAATTTTTATAAATGAACTAAATAATTTCAGCACTTTTACTGAAGTTTTTGAAAAAGCTTTATTGCAAAATTAAACTTCAGCTTATTTAGTGCTGAAATTTTTACAAATGAACTAAATAACTTCAGCATCTTCTGCTCAAGTTTTTGAAAAAGCTTTATGAAAAAACTAATTAATCTAGGACAAAACTTCAGCTTATTTAGTGCTGAAGTTTTTACAAATGAACTAAATAACTTCAGCATCTTCTGCTGAAATTTTTGAAAAACTTTATGACAAAACTAATTAATTTATGACAAAACTTCAGCTAATTTAGTGCTGAAGTTTTTACAAATGAACTAAATAACTTCAGCATCTTCTGCTGAAGTTTTTGAAAAAGCCTAGAATGGTGAAGTTTGTGTGTCTTTGCTACTTCAGGCCCGTATGTCTGAAGTTTATGCAAAAAGTGGGTACGCTTGCAATTTTTTTTGCAAAGCCGGTATAAGTTAAAACGTGATCCAAAAAGCGAGTATAGATGCAAAAGCCCTTAGAGTTGCGACATAGAAGGTTTAGGGGCTTTCCACTTTAGTCCTCCCTATCAAAGCGGTCTTTAGTTTTAAAGGGTAAATTACCAGCTATGTCCATGTATAAGTAGCTCATTATAAAAAATAGCCAATTGAATATTACTAATATTAGCCAAATATTATTAGTATTAGCTATTTGTAGCAAAAAAAATGTCAAATTTTTGCTTTGTTTTGAGTGAGTGTTATTAGAAAGATTGAGTACAACTTAAGGAGCTTGAATCTCAGTTTTGGGATAATTTGGTGAAGTTTTGAGGTGGTTTGAATTGAAAATTCGAAGTAAAAACTAAACATAAAAAAAAAATGTTATGTGTATCACACTATGTATCATTTGTGTATCACATATATATCATATTTGTATCAATTGTGTATCACATGTATATTAATGTATACCTGTGTGTGAGATACATGCGTGATACATGTTTGACACATGTGTCGCAGAAGAATTTTTTGACCTCGATTTAACTACGAATTTTGATACAAAACCAGTCCAAATCAGCTCCAATCTTTCTCAAATTTTGTATATTGACTTATCTATATATTTTCAATGAATTTCAACTATACCTATTTAAAAAGTTCATTTTTTGTTTAGATTTTTGGAATAGTGTATTTTTTTTTTGTATTTCATCGCCTTATTTGCTACCTCATCCATAACATTTCTTTTCCGTCTTGTATCTAATGTTGTTAATCACGCTTAAAAATATAGAAGGTGATTATTGCATGTGATTCTTTGAGAGAAAGAACCCTATTTGTTTGGGTTTTCAATTTTCGTTGGCTAGTTTTGGTAAGTCTATAACTAATGGTTAGAGGTTGGTAAGTTGAGATTTATTTGGGACATTTGTGTAAGTTTTCCTTATTAAAGCACGACCACAAACTCTAATTAAGAGTGGAAATTTTTTTAAGGATTCTTACCCAAATAGCCGGCCCAGTTCAATATTTACTTTCTTAACCTGTATACAAGAAATATACATTAATTATATATATATTAATTGTACGTACATTATACACCCGTCTTCTATTTTAGTTCTAGTGGTTGAATGAACGATTATTTGGGTTAATTTTTCAAAATAAATTTCCTATTCAAACACACCCCAAGTGGTGAAAAATAAAGTTAATCACCCGACGTCTGTTGTTTGAGGACTATGTCTTGTTGTTTCCAAAACTAGGCATAAGTATTTTGTCATTTTTGTAGATGATGTTTCTTGACTGACTTGGATTTATTTTATGAAGAGTCGTTCTGAAGTATTTACTCACTTTTCAACCGTCGGTGCTAAAGTCAAATCTCAATCCAGTGATTCAGTGTCGATTCTAAGGAGTGATAACGCTAAAGAATATTAGTACTATGTGATGACCCAAAAGGTCATCATGTGTTTTATAAGTCAAATCTGTGTTCCAAGGTCTTGAAAACCTCCTTTTATCTCACCTCGATTTGCGTGCACAGCCCGGGCGTATAGCCGAGAAGCCTTTATGTTAAAAACTGAGAAAAATGATAGTTTTATTTCTGAAATTTGATTTAAGTTGACTTTGGTCAACATTTTTGGTAAACAAACCCGGACTCGCGATTTGACTATCCCGGAGGGTCCGTAGGAAAATATGGAACTTGGGCGTACGCCCGGAATCGAAATCTGAGGCCCCTAGCCCGTGAAAAGAATTTTTGAAAGAAATTGTTTTTCTTCAAATATAAAGGATTTTGGAAATTTGATTATGTTTGAAATCTATGGTATCGGGCCCGTATTTTGGTTACGGAGCCCAGTACAGGTTCAACATGATAATTTTTATATGTCTATAAAATTTGGTAAGGAACGGAAGTCGTTTGACGTGATTCGGTCCCGTAGTTGTAAAATTTGATACTTTAGAAGTTTTGGAAATTTTAATTGATTTTGATGCTAAATTCATTGTTTAAGATATTATTTTGGCGATTTGAACGCACGAGTAAGTCCTTAGGATATTTTTGAGGTTGTGTACATGTTTGGTTTGGATCCCCGAGGGATCGGGTGAGTTTCGGATAGGCGTTGTGGTGACTTTACTTGGAAATATCTGGTGTTGCTTTGCTGTATCTGGTGCCTGAGTATTTACTCTATGCGAACGCAATGCACAAA
Source organism: Nicotiana undulata (assembly GCA_005239495.1). Lineage (NCBI taxonomy): Eukaryota > Viridiplantae > Streptophyta > Magnoliopsida > Solanales > Solanaceae > Nicotiana > Nicotiana undulata. The sequence continues at coordinate 54,117 of ML246974.1, forward strand.
CGGGGAAGGGGGCTGGGTTACTCTATGCGAACACATAGACTTGCTCACGAACGCACAGGCTAGGAGACTTAAGCCTATGCGAACGCGGCTAGTCCAGTGGGAACACACTATTTTAAAAGGGCGCTGGGGATGGGGGCCATTTTACACTGTGTGAACGCGGCTCTTGGCTCGCGAACGCATAGGCCAGGGGAATTAAGCCTATGCGAACGTGGCCAAGGAACGCGAACGCATAGAGACAGTGTCCAGGTTTTAAAAACAGTAGCTAAAAACGAAATTTCTTCAAAACATCATAACTTACTCTCTAGAACTCAAACTTGGGTGATTCTTGAAAGGGGATTTCACCACAAAATCATAGGTATGTATTCTTAGACTTTTTTTCTGCAATTTCCATTAACACCCATTAGATTTCTAGGTCTAAATCATGTTCTTAAGGGTAAAAAATTAGGGAGTTGGGTAGAGTTAGGGCTTTTTGAATAATTAAAATTTAGACCTCGTTTTGGGGTCGGATTTCGAAACTAATCATATATTCGGGCTCGTGGAAGAATGGGTGATCAGGTTTTGGTCCGAACCTCATGTTTCGACCAAGCGGGTCCCCGGGTCAATTTTTGACTTTTTGGGAAGAATGTTGGAAAACCTATAATTAAGCATTGGAATTGAATTGTTTAGCTTTTATTGATGTTATTAAGTCTATTATGTCAAGATACAATTAATTTGGAGTCAAATTGAAAAGGGAAAGCGGTGATTGAGGCTTGATTTTGGTCGTTGAAGTCGAGATAACTGTTTGGCCTAACTTTAGCTTGAGGGAATAGGTGTTGAGTATTATTTGTTATGTGTTTATATCATGTTCAACGTATAAGTGAGGTGACGAGTACCTATACGTTGGTGTCAAGCATGCCCGTGTGTCGGATATTATGAATTATGTGGTTTTCATTGATATTTATTGTGTTATAGCTTGAGTTTCACTTTGTGCTTATTCATTTTGGTGGGAATTCTTGTTAATGAACATTGTTGAGTATTGGGTCAGTTGAGAAACTTTATGTGAAGATATGTACTTGAGTGAGATTGGTTATAGTTGCGTCCCTTGCCGGGATAGTGATATTCCTATTGTTGTTCCCTTGCCGGGATGTTATAATTTATTATTATGGTTCATATTCTTGATTTTCCTTGCCAAACTTCTATTATTGATATTGTTTGGGTGAGGAAGTATGTCAAGCACGAAGGGTGATGCCGTGTATTGATTTGGTGAGGAAGAGTGTAAGGAATGAAGGGTGATGCCGTGTATTGATTATTGTGAGGATGAGAGTGTAAAAGCACGAAGGGTGATGTCGTGCCATGTTATGATATTAAAAGCACGAAGGGTGATGTCGTGCCGTTTCTATTGATTATGGTGAGGATGAGAGTAAAAGCACGAAGGGTGATACCGTGCACTTGCATTTATTATTTGGTGGAGGATGAGAGTAAAGCACGAAGGGTGATTTCGTGCACTGTTTTCTCTGTGTTGTTATTTTCTGCCATTACTTTGATATTTGAACTGTAGTCTTATTTTGTTATTTCTGTTATCTGATATTCTTTCCTCCAGCATGTCCTCTTTTTTCCTTGTACTTAACTGGTTATTCTTATTATTATTGCTCCCGAATATTAATAAATTGCACAAGTTATCTTGGTTGTCGTGTCCTAGCCTCGTCACTACTTCACTGAGGTTAGGCTCGACATTTTCTCAGTACAAGGGGTCGGTTGAACTGATGCTACACTCTACACATCTTTGTTGTGCAGATCCCGGTACAGGACCCTACAGACTTTGATTGAGGAGGCTGCCTTCAGTCCACGTGGAGACACCGAGGTAGTCTTGTTGGCGTCCGAAGGCCTTGGCGTCCGCAGGCCTTGGCGTCCCCTCCTATTTCCTTTGTATTTTGTTCTACTTATTTCAGAAACAGATGTATTTATATCCTTCAGAACATTATATGTATTATTCTTAGACAGTCCGTGATATTGTGACTACAAAGTTCTGGGACTGGTATTGTGTAATCTCGTAAAAGCTTTACATTGAGTTGATATATTTTGTTTTATTTTGTACTTTCAAATATGTTAGTGTTGTACTTCGCCTGTGATTGAATAATAATAAAGGATAAGGTAACTTAAATACTCACATTGGCTTGCCTATCCGGTTCAACGTTAGGCGTCATCATGGTCCCGACGGTGAGAAATTCGGGTCGTGACAAGTTGGTATCAGAGCACTAGGTTGCTTAGGTCTAACAATTCACGGATAAGATTTGTAGAGTCTGAGGGATCGGTACGGAGACGTATGTACTTATCCCCCAGAGGCTGCAAAGTTTAGGAATATCTTCACATCTATTCTTTTTTGTCGTGCGATTTGACTTCTAAATGCTAATTGAATTTCTATTCTATTCTCTAGCAGATGGAGAAAACATGTGTTTCTTCATCTACCGATCAACAACCCGAGGCTCCAGTTGCAGCTCCTACGAGGGGCCGAGGCCGTGCTAGAGGCCGAGGCAGGGGCAAAACTCAGCCCAGAGCAGCATCCTCAGTGGAGGAGCCTCAGGCAGAGTTTGTCGATGAGGTTCCTGCTCAGACTGTTCCGGTGGGACCAGTTTAGGTTCCCGAGGGGTTCATTGCAACCCCGGTACTCCAAGATGCTCTGGTCCGTTTAGTGGGCCTATGGAGAGCATTGCTCAGGCAAGCCTACTTCCTGAAGCACTAGCCATCTCTCAGGCTTGGGGAGGAGCCCAGACTCCCTCCACCCGCACACCAGAGCAGTTAGCTTCTCAGTTCCAGACTCCAGCACCTCATACAACTAGGGTAGTTCATCCAGGTATTGTGGCTCAGGCAGAGGGGGAGCAACTATGACTGCTGATGCTTTATAGAGATTAGACCGGTTCACCAAGTTGTTCCCTACTACTTTTAGCGGTGCACCTTGAGAGGATCCCCAGGATTTATTGGACAGTTGCTATGAGGTTCTTCGGAACATAGGGATAGTGGAGACCTATGGGGTCAATTTTGCTACGTCCCTCCTTTCAGGTTCCGCCAAGACTTGGTGGAGGGATTTCTGCTTGACCAGACCAGTTGGGTCACCGCCTTTGTCTTGGGCTCAGTTCTCCGATTTGTTCTTGGAGAAGTTTCTTCCTGTTACCTAGAGAGAGGATTTCCAGAGGCGGATTGAGCGTCTCCAGCAGGGTTCTATGTCAGTTACATAGTATGAGACCAGGTTTATCACTTTGGCCCGGCATGCTATCATGATACTCCCCACCGACCGAGAGAGGGTGAGGAGGTTTATTGAGGGGCTAGCTCAGCTGATTAGACTGCAGATGGCTAGAGAGACAGGGAGTGATATTTCCTCTCAGGAGGCAGCCAATGTGGCCAGACGGATCGAGATGGTGTTATCACAGGGTAGTGGTCAGGGGTCTGACAAGAGGCCTAGTCATTTTGGCCGGTTCAGTGGTGCCTCGCCTGGGGGCAGAGATTCTTTCGGTAGAGGCCATCCTCCTAGGTCGTTTCAGTCAGCACTTTAGGTATCCCGCAGTGCACCACCAACTCTTATCAGTGCACCGCCGCTCCAGAGTTTTCAGAGTGGTTACTCCAGTCGACAAGGACAATTTTAGGGCCAACAGTCTCAGCAGCCGAGATCTTTTTATAAATGTGGTGGCCCGGGCACATTGCTAGATTTTTCCCCTGAGCCTCGAGTGGTCCTCAGCACCAGGATTCCCGTGCTATGATTCCCACACCAGGTGCTCCACCACCCCCTCAACCAGCTAGGGGTAGAGGCCGAGGTTCTAGAGGTGGAGGTCAGATAGTCAGAGGTGGAGGTCAGGCTACCAGAGGTAGAGGTCAGCCATCAGTAGGCCATCCTAGAGATGTTCAGATTGGTGGGGCCCAACCCCGATGTTATGCTATTCCTGCCAGACCTGAGGCTGAGGCCTTCGATGCAGTCATTACAGGTATGGTTTCGGTTTGCAGCAGGGATGCTTCAGTTTTATTTGATTCGGGATCCACATTCTCCTATGTGTCATCATATTTTTCTCCTTGTTTGATTATGCCTCGTGATTCTTTGAGTACTCCTGTATACGTGTCTACACCGGTGGGTGATTCTATTGTGGTAGATCGTGTCTACCATTCGTGTGTAGTGGTTATTGGTGGTCTTGAGACCTGTTTAGATCTTCTACTCCTTGATATGGTTGATTTCTATGTTATTTTGGGTATGGATTGGTTGTTGCCCTATCATGCTATTCTGGACCGTCATGCCAAGACTGTGACCTCGGCCTTGCCGGGTGTACCTTGATTGGAGTGGAGGGAGACTCTTGGTCATCCTTCCAGCAGGGTTATCTCATATATGAAGGCTCGACGCATGGTCGAGAAAGGGTGTTTAGCCTATTTGGCTTATGTTCGTGATTCTAGTGCTGAGGTTCCTTCAATGGAGTCTGTGCCTATTGTCCGTGAGTTTCCATAGGTGTTTCCTGCAGACTTGCCGGGTATGCCACCCAACAGGGATATTCACTTTTGCATTGAGTTGGCTCCGGGCACTCAGCCCATTTCTATTCCGCCATATCGTATGGCCCCGCCTGAGTTGAAGGAACAATTGCAAGATTTGCTAGATAAAGGCTTTATTATGCCTAGTGTTTCTCCATGGGGTGCGGCGGTGTTGTTTGTTAATTAAAAAGATGGGTCGATGAGGATGTGCATTGATTACCGGCAATTGAACAAGGTTACTATCAAGAACAAGTATCCATTGCCGAGGATTGATGATTTGTTTGATCAGCTTCAGGGTGCCACATTATTTTCAAAGATTGATTCAAGATCTGGCTACCATCAGTTGAGGATTAGGGCATCTGATGTCCCTAAGATAGCCTTTCGCACTCGGTACGGGCATTATGAGTTCTTAGTGATGTCATTCGGGTTGAAAAATGCCCTAGTTGCTTTTATAGATTTGATGAACCGCGCGTTCAAGCCTTATTTGGATTTGTTCATGATTGTCTTCATTGATGATATTTTGATTTACTCCCGCAGTCGGGAGGAGCACGAGCAATACCTTCGAGTCATTCTCTAGACTCTGAAGGACAGTCGGTTGTATGCTAAGTTTTCCAAGTGTGAGTTTTGGTTGAGCTCGGTTGCATTATTGGGTCATGTTGTTTCAGCAGAGGGTATTCAGGTAGATCCCAAGAAGGTTTCAGCAGTCAAGGATTGGCCTAGACCTACATCAGCTACAGAGATTCGGAGCTTCTTGGGCTTTGCAGGTTACTATCGTCGGTTTGTGGAGGGCTTTTCATCTATTGCAGCCCCGATGACCAGGTTGACTCAGAAGGGTGCCCAGTACAGGTGGTCAGATGAGTGTGAGGCGAGCTTTTAGAAGCTCAAGACAACTTTGACCACGGCACCGGTGTTGGTTTTGCCCTTAGATTCAGGGCAATATACTGTATATTGTGATGCTTCTCGGATTGGACTTGGTGCAGTGTTGATGAAGGATGGCAAGGTTATAGCATATTCTTCACGTCAGTTGAAGGTCCACGAGAAGAATTACCCCGTTCATGATTTGGAGTTAGCAGATATTGTTCACGCACTGAAAATTTGAGGCATTATTTATATGGCGTGCCTTGTGAGGTGTTCATGGATCACAAGAGTTTGCAATATTTGTTCAAGCAGAAAGAGTTGAAATTGAGGCAGAGAAGATTGTTGGAGCTATTGAAAGACTATGACATCACCATCTTATATCATCCGTGGAAGGCCAATGTTGTGGCCGATGCTTTGAGTAGGAAGTCAGCCAGTATGAGTAGTCTTGCTTATATTCCGGTCGGGGAGCGACCACTTGCTTTGGATGTTCATGCTTTGGCCAATCGGTTCATGAGATTTGATATTTCTGAGACCGGCAGTGTTATGGCTTATACTGTGGCTCGTTCTTCATTATTCGACCGTATTCGAGATTAGCAGTATGATGATCTTCATTTGCGTACCCTTAGGGACAGGGTTCAGCACAGAGGTGCCAAGCAGGTTTCGGTTGGTGATGATGGATTCTTGCGGATGCAGAGCCGCATTTGTGTGCCCAATGTTCATGGACTTCGTGAGTTGATATTGCAGGAGGCCCATAGTTCCCCGTATTCCATTCATCTAGCCGAAAAGATGTATTAGGATTTGCGGCAGCATTATTGGTGGCGAAGGATGAAGAAAGATATCGTGGCATATGTAGCTCAGTGCTTGAACTGTCAGCAGGTTAAGTACGAGCACTAGAGGCCCGGTGGATTGATGCAACAGATTGAGATTCCTGAGTGAAAGTGGGAGTGTGTCACCATGGATTTCGTAGTTGGACTCCCACAGACTCAGAGGAAGTTCGATACAGTATGGGTCATTGTGGATAGGCTGACCAAGTCAGCGCATTTCATCCCTGTGGCAGTTTCCTATTCTTCGGAGAGGTTAGCAGGTATCTACATCAGGGAGATTGTTCGCCTCCACGGTGTGCCCGTGTCCATTATTTCTGACCGAGGTACACAGTTTACCTCACATTTATGGAGAGTATTTCAGCGTGAGTTGGGCACAAGAGTTGAGTTGAGCACAACGTTTCATCCTCAGACGGACGGACAGTCCGATACCATTCAGATTTTAGAGGATATGTTGCGAGCATGTGTCATTGATTTTGGAGGTTCTTGGGACCAATTCTTGCCTTTAGCTGAGTTTGCCTACAACAACAGCTACCAGTCGAGCATTCAGATGGCTCCTTATGAGGCATTGTATGGTAGGTGGTGTCGGTCGCCACTTGGGTGGTTTGAGTCGGGAGAGGCTCGGTTGTCGGGTACGGAGTTAGTGCAGGATGCCTTGGATAAGGTGAAGATCATTCAGGATAGACTTCGTACAGCTCAGTCCAGGCAGAAGAGTTATGCCGGCCGCAGAGTTCGTGATTTGGCATTCATGGTCGGAGAGCGAGTATTGCTTTGGGTGTCGCCCATGAAGGGCGTGATGAGGAAGAAGGGCAAGCTGAGCCCTAGGTACATTGGCCCGTTTGAGATCCTTGATAGAGTGGGAGAGGTGGACTACAGGATTGCTTTGCCACCGAGTTTATCAGTCGTGCATCCAGTGTTCCATGTATCTATGTTTCGGAGGTATCACGACGATCCATCCTATGTATTTGACTTCAGCAGTGTCCAGTTGGACAAGGATTTGACCTACGAGGAGGAGCCAATAGCTATATTAGATCGACCGTCAGTGGAGAGGTCAGCCTGCCGAGGCAGCTACCTGGGAGTCTGAGTCCGATATGCGGAGACGTTATCCCATTTATTCCCCGATGCAAGTACTTTTCTATGTCCGTTCGAGGACGAACGTTTGTTTTAGAGGTGGATATTGTGATGACCCAAAAGGTCATCCTGTGTTTTATAAGGCAAATTTGTGTTTCGAGGTCTTGAAAACCTCTTTTTACCTCACCTTGATTTGCATGCGCGCTAGGCGTATAGCCGGGAAGCCTTTATGTTAAAAACTGAGAAATATGATAGTTTTGTTTTTGAAATTTTATTTAAGTTGACTTTGGTCAATATTTTTGGTAAACTGACCCGGAACCGTGATTTGACGGTCCCGGAGGGTCCATAGAAAATATAGGACTTGGGCGTATGCTCGGAATCGAATTCCGAGGCCCCAAGCCCGAGAAAAGAATTTTTGAAAGAAATTATTTTTCTGAAAATATAAAGGAGTTTGGAATTTTGATTATGTTTGAAATCTATGGTATCGGGACCGTATTTTTATTCCGGAGCCCGGTACAGGTTCAATATGATATATTTGATATGTTTGTAAAATTTGGTGAGGAACGGAAGTCGTTTGACATGATTCGGACTCGTAGTTGTAAAATTTGATACTCTAGAAGTTTTGAAAATTTTCTTTGATTTTGATGGTAAATTCATTGTTTAAGATGTTATTTTGGAGATTTGATCGCACGAGTAAGTCCGTAGGATAGTTTTGAGGTTGTGTACATATTTGGTTTGGAGCCCCGAGGGCTCGGGTGAGTTTCGGATAGGCGTCGGGGTGACTTTACTTGGTAAAATCTGGTGTTTCTTTGTTGTATATGGTGCCTGAGTATTTACTCTATGCGAATGCATGGGGAACCATGCGAACGAAATGCACAAACAGGGAAGGGGGATGGGTTACTCTATGCGAACGCATAGACTTGCTCGCGAACGCACAAGCTAGGGGACTTAAGCCTATGCGAACGCGACTAGTCCAGTGCGAACGCACTGTTTTAAAAGGGAGCTGGGGATGGAGGCTATTTTACACTGTGCGAACCCATAGGCCAGGGAAATTAAGCCTATGCAAACGCGACAAAGGCACGTGAACACATAGAGACAGTGTCCAGTTTTTAAAAACAATAGCTAAAAACGGGATTTCTTCAAAACTTCATAACTTTCTCTCTAGAACTCAAACTTGGGAGATTATTGAAAGGGGATTTCACCACAAAATCATAGGTATGTATTTTTAGACTTGTTTTCTTCAATTTCAATTAACACCCATTAGATTTCTAGGCCCAAATCATGTTCTTAAGGGTAGAAAATTAGGGATTTGGGTAGAGAGGGCTTTTTGAATAATTGGAATTTAGACCTTATTTTGGGATCGGACTTCGAAACTAATTATATATTCGGGCTCGTAGGTGAATGGGTGATCGGGGTTTGGTCCGAACCTCGTATTCGACCAAGAGGGCCCGGGGTCAATTTTTGACTTTTTGGGAACAATGTTGGAAGACCTATAATTAAGCATTGGAATTGAATTGTTTAGAGTTTATTAATGTTATTAAGTCGATTATGTCTAGATACAATTAATGTGGAGTCAAATTCAAAATGGAAAGCGGTGATTGAGGCTTGATTTTGGTCGTGGAAGTCGAGGTAAGTGTTTGGCCTAACCTTAGCTTGAGGGAATAGGTGTTGAGTCTTATTTGTTATGTGTTTATACCATGTTCAACGTATAAGTGAGGTGACGAGTACCTATATTTTGGTGTCAAGCATGCCCGCGAGTCGGATATTATGATTATGTGGTTTTCATTGATATTTATTGTGTTATAGCTTGAGTTTCACTTTGTGGTTATTCATTTTGGTGGAAATTCTTGTTGATGAACATTGTTGAGTATTGGGTTCAGTTGAGAAACTTTATGTGAAGATATGTACTTGAGTGAGATTGGTTATAGCTGCGTCCTTTGCCGGGATAGTGATATTCCTATTGTTGTTCCCTTGCCGGGATGTTATAATTCATTATTATGGTTCATTTGTTGATTTTCCTTGACAAACTTCTGTTATTGATATTGTTTGGGTGAGGAAGAGTGTAAAGCACGAAGGATGATGCCGTGTATTGATTTGGTGGGGAAGAGTGTAAAGCACGAAGGGTGATGCCGTGTATTGATTATTGTGAGGATGAGAGTGTAAAAGCACGAAGGGTGATGCCGTGCCGTTTCTATTGATTATGGTGAGGATGAGAGTAAAATCACGAAGGGTGATGTCGTGCAATTGCATTTGTTATTTGGTGAGGATTAGAGTAAAAACACGAAGAGTGATGTCGTGCACTGTTTTCTCTGTGTTGTTATTTTCTGATGTTACTTTGATATTTGAACTATAGTCTTATTTCGTTATTTCTGTTATCTAATATTCTTTCCCCCCAACATGTCCCCCTTTTTCCTTGTACTTAACTGGTTATTCTTGTTATTATTGCTCCCGAATATTATTAAATTGCACAGGTTGTCTTGGTTGTCGTGTCCTAGCCTCGTCACTACTTCGCCGAGGTTAGGCTCGAGACTTACTCAGTACATGTGGTCGGTTGTACTGATGCTACTCTCTGCACATCTTTGTTGTGCAGATCCCGGTACAGGACCCTATGGACATTGATTGAGGAGGCTGCCTTCAATCCACGTGGAGACACCGAGGTAGTCATGTTGTCGTCCGCAGGCCTTGGCGCCCCCTCCTTTGTATTCTGTTCTACTTATTTCAGAAATAAATGTATTTATTTCCTTCAAACCATTATATGTATTATTCGTAGACAGTCCGTGATATTATGACGCCAAAGTTCTGGGATTGGTATTATGTAACCTCGTAAAAGCTTTACATTGAGTTAATATATTCTGTTTCATTTTGTACTTTCAAATATGTTAGTGTTGTACTTCGCCTATGATTGAATAATAATAAAGGATAAGGTAACTTAAATACTCACGTTGGTTTTCCTATCGGATTCATCGTTATACGCCATCACGGTTCCGACGGTGAGAAATTCAGGTAGTGACATAATAGTGTAAAAATTCTAATGTTGTCAGGGTACTTAAACAGCATAGTTGGTATAAAAGTGGGTGAAAATAATTGGAGTTAATAAACTGCTCTTACCCGGCAATTAAAGCAGTTAGGAAAGTGAAAGCCGGAACAAGATCTGTCATTGCTGAGGCCAGAGTTGGATTGCTATACTCTATCCCAAAATACATCAGTATTTGCACAGAGCAGCTTTTGTAATTGCCACATTTAAAGCCCTTAATCAACAGTCATAATAACAACCAATAGCAAAACAAGAAAATTCTGAAATTCATCAAGTAGTACCTGAGAAGGGCAAGAAGTAACATCCTACAGAACATTAACAAATTGAGTTTTCTGCAAGGTCTGATTCTGCTGTATGCATATTAATCAAGAATCAGTTAACAAAAAAACTGCAATATATTTATGACAGGTGACCACTTCGTTGGCCAATTTTGCAAAAATTGGACTCGAATTTTAAACTTGAGTCCAGATGGGCGCTTTCAAACTTGTAAATACAAAGACTAACCTATGATAGATGAAGGTGGAAGGGAGGAGGAAGAACAAGGCTAAAGCGTTGGAATATAAGATGAAGATGAAATTGCTCATTCCTCTGGTGGTGGCTGCTTTATTCAGTGTGTTTAAACCTACTTCCATACATTCTACACTTAACAACACTGCTATTATCACCAATCCTGAGCTCCACATTTTTTCCGCCTAAACACTTTTATGAAAATGATTAATTCGACTAACGCCCTAGGTGAATTCAAAATCTCAAGTTTACGACTTATTTGTCCAGTAAACCTCATTTAACACAACACGAGTTTAATATTCTTTTAACTATTTGTTCTGATTCTTCTAATTTTTAATATTTATATCTTAATCATTTATTTTTCTTTACAAGTATAATAATTGGCTAATTACCGTATCTGATACCATATCCTGCTAATATACGACAGAAGAAAAATCGTTTTCTAGAAACTGTTTAAGCGCACCTCATTGCCACCGTTCTTCCCACATGTCCATCGAAGAGGCTTTCTTTAATCTAAATTTTAGTACATCGATCGGCTACACTATTTATCTTTGGAGTTTATCGATTGCAAACGAAAAGAGAAGAAAAGAAGTGGAGCACCAAAACGTTGGGAATTACTTTTTGTCTAATTTTACGTCTCTTATTTTTTAGTATGTTTCAATAAAAGATATATTTTTATATTTAGAAGAATTAACTTTATAATATTTATGTTACTTTTAATAAAATATTTTTTTTGCTCGAATTATAAAATGATTTTAGACATAAAAATGTTTAAAGTATGCTTTCACTTATCAATTTTAAAAGTCTTTTTTTTTTAAAATTCAGTGTCCAATGAAAGGAATAATAAGTGAGTATGAGTAGGTAATCTAGTGGTAGAAGTTACCCTGTTATAAGGTGTTTTGATCCTTAATGTAGAAATTGAATTTTCAAACCTAAATTTTTCCACAAAATATTTTTCAAGAGAAGTTTTTATATCATACCAAAATACACTATTAGGGGTCGTTTGGTTTGAAGATATGTTATGTTGGGATAAGTTATGCTAGGATAAGTTATGATGGGATCAATTATGTTGTGATTGTTTTTAATCTACTATTTGGTATGTTGAATTAAAAAAGACATTTGCATAATTTCTAATAAGAAGGTACAAGTTATCCTGGCACTAATTACCCCACCCCCTACAAGGTATAAGTTATCCCGATATTAATTTTAATCCCGGGATTGTCACAACATTTTCCCCCTCCGAAAGACGCCGTGAAGGCACCTAGTCGCTACGACTAGGTATGCTTATTAACAATGAAATAACCGAAAATAAAGAATATAAAGGAACAACTAAGCATCAAAATGGCTATATAAAGGTAAAATGCCGCTCGGCATATACAAGTAAAAATAATTTGCCAATTTATACGCAACACTTCCCAAAATCCGGAACTATGAGCCACAAGCTCTACGAAATCTATCTACAGTCTACTATACAGGGAGTATAAGAAGTATATGCGGGAAACAAAATAAAAGATAGAGAGGGACTCCGAGGATCTGCGGACGCGGGTAGATATACCGAAATCTCTTGTGGCTGCTGCTGCTGGGCTAGTACAGAGGCGGGCGAGAGGTACCTGGATTTGCACAGGAAAACATAAGGAGGAAGGGCGTGAGTACACCACAATGGTACCCAGTAAGTGCCAAGCCTAACCTCGGTCAAGTAGTGACAAGGTCAGATCAGGGCCCTACCTGAATAAATATAATAAAATAAGACAGAAAGAAATATATTACAGTAAAAACAAATACAGAAATATACAAGAATATAAGTCAGAGAAAGCCATCATCTCAGAACATAGTAATAACAATAGGGGGATCTCCCGTGATACCATCACGTAGTTCCAAACGTAAATGTGCAGGGGAATCTCCCGGAATACCATTCCGTAGTCCCAAAGTAAAAATACAGTGCTGGGGAATCTCCCGAAATACCGTTCCATAGTCCCAAAGTAAATATGCAGTATAGGGGGATCTCCCAAAATACCGTTCTGTAGTCCAAAGTAAATATGCAGCTCAACTAATAAACACAATAGTTACAGCAAGAAACCCACAGTTTAGGCTAAGTTCAAACCAAGGTAAACAGGAATTTCATTATACATGCTGCACATAATTCAAATAGATAGCCAAAACACATAGGCATGCTTCTCTAATTTAAACAAGGTAGTCACATATGCTAGTGTTGTTCAAACAAGGAGAAAACAGATTATGATTGAGTAAAAAAATGGAGTTTTACATCAAATAGCATGTGCACGTACTCGCCACCTCACGTACATGCCGCTCATATATCAAGCAGTACCAAAATCTTAAGGGGAAGTTCCCCCACACAAGGTTAAGCAAGCCACTTAACTCTAACCAAGCTCAAATCAATTCGAAACCACACTCTTGCCACGAGTATCCGACTTTGAGTGGCCCAAATCTAATCAAATCAATTACATAACGTAAATATAGCTACAAGTAACTAAATCTAATGAAATCAAAGCTAAGGTAAGAAAATAGAAAAACGCCCAAAAAGCTTCTCCGGATCCACGTCTCGAAATCAGATAAAAGTCACAAATTATGAACACTCATTCCCTCTGTAATATCCCAATATTTTATGAATGAACTTTTAAGTTATTCTTTAATTATAATTCCTTATTCTTATAAAAATAATACTAATTAATTATTTTATATGTGGGTTCATAAAGATATATTTATAGTTGGAGATAATATTTATGTATGAGATAAAATATTATAGTGGGCCTAATTTATAATTATACAAGCTAATGAGCAAAGTAGTAATGTAGAATAAGAATTAGGAGTTAAAAAAATATATATTTCCTTTAATAAAACCTAAGAAACAAAACGATTTTCATCACACTAACTCTTCTTCTTCTTAACCAAAAAGAAAAAAAAAAAAACCCCTAATTCTCCCTAGACCACAAAATCGCCGTCGCCCAACCAAAACCCGCCGGTAGTCTTTCTGCCGCCGTCCCTCACGTCAGAAACAACCACCCTCCAGTCATCCACCCTCAAACGACCACCCTCCACCTTATCTCCAACTCCCCGTCGCTGCACCACCACCAAAACCCATCACCGCTGCCGCCAACTTCCAAAACTACCTCCCTCCTCACACATATGCCGCACCACCAACCAGCCACTCATCTCCTCCCACCTCCCACCTCCAAAAATCCCTTCACCAAATCAGCCACTCACACCCCAAATTCCAACCCAACAATGAGAGAATGGGAGTGAGAGGGGACGTGTTCAGTTGGAAAGATCGAGTGAATAACAGAGTTAACAGAAAATATTCTCCATCTCCATTGATTCCCTAGAAGCTCATGTACTGGATTAAGGCAGAAAAAAAAATGAAAAAAGATCCATGTTTAGAGGTAAATCTGTGGCTGAAGTTGAGTCGAGGCGTAAAATGAGGTTCAAGCTCGCGGTTCCAGATTCGTTCATTGATGCTTCATTCGTTTTCATTTGAGTTCGTCATTCAATCCTCTGCTTGTATTGTTTTCCATTGGACATCAATATATTAGAAAATTTTACTCCAGAGATTGAGAGAGTAAATCCGATTCATTGAAAAGGGTAATTGGATTGCAAATTCAAGTTTTGAGACGTTCAGAGGTCACTAAGCGCGTGCTGGCATTTTTGGAGAATCGCTTAGCTTGCTCGGTAGTGTAATTCACTTGTTCGAGGCAAGTGTATTGCCTAACTTTATTGAGGGAATTTTTTCTCCTATTTGTCATTGTTTGCTACATGCGGGGGTGATACATATTTGAGGTGACGAGCGGTTATGTATGTGCCGGGGTTAATTATGCTCGGGGGTAATTGTGCTATAATTGTGTTTTGTAGAATTTTCATAACTCTCTTGATTCATGCCTTACTTGTTTTACTGACATTAAGAGCTTAGTATAAGATGTTAGTAATCAAGAATTAGCCTAATATAACATGATCAATTTGATAGAAATTCTTATAATACATAGATGTGTCAAATTCGTGCATCTCTACGCATAGTCATTAATACGTTGTTATGGTCGATATTTTGAGGTGCTAGATTACATGCTTGTGTTATTGATAAATCACGGGAATTGTGAATGTACTTGAATTATGTAGGGCATTTATTTAATTATTGTTGGTTTGGAAAGTAGTGATTGACAATTTGTTTGGAATATTCGATTGACACTCTCCTCGATGTTATTTATTCTTCCTACCTAGCTACCTTATTGAAATTTATATTCTCGGTGAGGAAAGAGTGTAAGACACGAAGGGTGATGCCGTGTCATTTCATATACATTATCATGTGAGGAAGAGTGTAAAGCACGAAGGGTGATGCCGTTCCATATCATTGAGAGTAAAAGCACGAAGGGTGTTGCCGTGGCACATTATTAAGAGTAAAAGCACGAAGGGTGATGTCGTGCCATTTTTATGGAGAGTAAAAGCTCGAAGGGTGATGCCGTGCCACATTATTGAGATTAATATCACGAAAGGTGATGTCGTGTCATTTCATTTATATTGTTATGCTTTTATATTGTGAGGTCATGGCACGAAGGATGTTTCCGTGCAGGTGAGGTTGAGGGACATGCATTATGATGTGATATCTGTTTTCCGTGTATACATTCCCGCCTCTACCTTGTGTTGTTATTGTCTCCATTATATATTTTGTGTTATAGGTTGTTATAGTCGTGTACTTGACCTCTATCTCAATTGTTGTTGTGATGTCCATGTCTTTTACTTGCTTAAATTTGCATATGCCATGCCTATTTCCTCCTTTTATAATTACACTCATGTTATGCATATTCTGTGGTACCTTAGTGTAAGACTTCCACCGTGCTAGTTCTTCATGTCCTTATTTGTTGATTTATGAAGACGATATGTTTCCTTCTTGTTTGTCATATTTTTAATTAGGCCTCCATCATACTAGTTAATTGGAATCATAGCCCCTTTATCCTAATTGTGGTCATTACCTCTGTGCTCTCTTATTAGTATATTACAGATGTCCTTCTGTACGTTCTCGGTTATTATTACTTCTTGCACATTTCCCTTCTTTTCCATTTCTATTGTCGTTAATTCTATCATTTGGTTGGTACTGTTTTACGCATATACGGTGAGAATGTGATAAATGCACGAAGAGTGTTGTCGTGTCGTTAGACCTGATGCCTTGAGTACTTTATCACGATAGGAAAGTATATGAGGTGATTGTTGTGGTTCATGGGAGTTCGTTCTAAGGAAAAGGGTCAGTAGAGATGTTGAAAATTGTTAAATTGTGATTCTTATGACACTCGTTTATTTCCTGTTGCAGTCGCATTGTGTACTCTATTATATTATTCTGTCTTTTGGTTACATTGCTAGTTTACATTATCGTGCTTATTAATGAGTATCTTTTAACTAAAAATCTCGTCACTACTTCGACGGGGTTAGTCAAGATACTTACCAGTACATGGGGTAGGTTGTACTGATACTGCACTTCTGCACACTCTGTGCAGACTGTTGAAGTGGAGCTGCTGAAGAAGTCGGGGGCTGACCCTGAAGATGTTCGTGTATCCTGTATAGAAGCTACTATTTGTCCCTTGGTAGTTTTAGACATTATTGATCTGTTCATGTAGTTTTCAAACAGAATGTGTATTATTTATACCAGCTTTGTATATTCTAAGTCTTAGAAGCTCATGAGTCGTACTACCAGATCTTTTGTAAATTTGTAAAAATTCCGATAAATCCTAATTTAATTTTTGATAAGTTTAATTGGGTGTTTCTATTATTAATTAGTTTAACTAGCGGGTCAAGTTAGGTGCCATCACGACTTGTGATTTTTGGGTCGTGATAAGGTGGTATCAGAGCACTAGGTTCGTAGGTTCTACGAGTCATGATCAAGTGTCTCGTAGAGTCCTACGGATCGGTATGATGACGTCCATACCTATCTTCGAGAGGCTACAGGACATTTAGGAAAAATTTCCCATCTTTCATTCCTTATTCGTGCTTCGAAATGAATCAGGTTAAACATAAGAATATCTCTTTCGCAGACGGCTAGGACACGCGTATCCTCCTCTGCTACATGAAACAATTGACTTTAATATTTTAAAGGGAAAAAGCCTAAAAATGCCACTCAACTTTCAAAAATTGTCTATCCATGCCATCCGTTAAAAAAATGCCCATTTCATGCCACTGTCGTTAAATATTTGGCTCATCCATGTCATTATTGACTAACCACTCAATTTTTATTTTTTTTAATATTTATAATGTGGGGCATGGTTTGATTCGGACGAATGGGGACATTACACGTGGAAATGTTGGGGTTTTAAAAAATTTAAAAAACAAAATTGAGTTGTTAGTCAATAATGGCATGCATGAGCCAAATGTGTAATGACAGTGGCATGAAATGAGTATTTTTTTAACGGATGGCATGGATAGACCATTTCTGAAAGTTGAGTGGTATTTTTAGGCCTTTTCCGTATTTTAAATGATAAATGTTCAAATTAGAATGGCCTTGAGCCTATGGGATGTATTATCCCGTGATTTAAGTTGAGATTGGGCAAACTGTAAATTTTGAGATCGCTCTACTATCAAAAGAATCTCTACCAAAATTCTTAAGAAGGCTGAGAGTTTGACTAAAAAAAATTCTGAATGTTGAGAAGTAAGGAGTTTAATATTTTAGCCACGCCTAGGTTATTGGAGTTGTCAGTGAAAGATATAAAGAAAGCACTTATACAGTTCTTAGTTTAATGCCTCTTGAAGAGATTCACTATTATTTGTGATATCGTGATGGTGACATTATAAATGTGAATATGGTGCGACTATACTAATTCAAGCGCATGGACTATGAGAATAATAGTAACACTACGTGCTATATAATAAATTGTGATGGATGTCCATAGATAAGTTTAGCTTGTGAGAGAAAACAAGATTCAAATATGAGAGTTAACGCGCTTACTAGTAAGATATCAGTTATAAAATTCAGCGCGCATGAGCATGACTAGCTATTAAAGTAAGAGATAAGATGTAGAGTATTAAGACCCACATATTAGATATAAATTTATGAACCGTAAAGGATTTGATTACCAATGAGATGGGTGCCATCAAGAAAAGTAATTGGTTCTTATGATCTTGTTAACACATATCGTGTTTGGTATAACACATACTTAAGGAAGATGAGCAATATCTTTTTAATAAAGATACAATATAGAAGAGGATAAAGAATGGACTTGAGTATTTAAATAACCTATTTATAGTTTTGACCCATATAGGAGAGTCTATTGTTGACTGATCTATCGAATATGTGTGGACATCGCTCTCAATCGTGATTCACTTACAGACTAGTTATAATTTGGTATAATTGAGCTTGAAGTTATCTTGTACTTGGATTTGACGACTTCATGTTGCCTATTAGTAATTACATGAAAGACTATCATATTTTTCTACTTTGATTGATCCTAGTATTGAATATAAACAAATCGCAGCATGCCTATAAGAAAAGCTACCTCATAGTAAAAGTTCTATATATGATAAGCGAAGGGTATATATTGTATCTTAACTATAACTCAGAGCACTAGAGTTGAGTAACCGACTATTGAGGTAGTCTTAGTATTTAATTAGTCTCCTAATATATTTTCAAAGAACCTACCAAGTATACCACCTGATAGGGAGATAGTCTTAGGTATTGATATACTGCGAGAACTCAATTTTTCGTTAGTATTATAGAATGGCTCTGTCACGGCCCGAATCTTAATTCAGGTCGCGATGGCGCCCAACAACGGGGTTAGGCAATCCAATATGAAATACACTAGGTGTTACCCTTCCCCTTTTTGGTTAACAATTTAATAACTACCAATTTTAAATGGATAAAACACAATAATGATAAATGATACGAGATAGAACCACAGGTGCAGAAATCAACCGATAGGCACGTCGCATAACATATGCACAACAAAAACCCAAAATAATAACTGCGTGTGTGTGCCAGGAACTAGTGTCACGAGTGCCACGGGCAACTACTGAATATACAATAACTGAAATATATATATACAGAGCCTCAGTCTGAACAAAAGACAGAGGAAATATGACAAGGAAACTCCAGGGTGCTGCCAGGAAGTCGCCAAGAAGGACAACTCACCGTGAAGTATAGCCACTCGGTCAATATCTAGCAGTGGACTGATAATCAGACGGACCAGCCTCCAGTCCTGCACAATCAAGTGCAGAAAGAAAGGAAAGTGCAGCATGAGTACATACATAAATATGTACCCAGTGAGTATCC
>ML246974.1:73168-114186 GCA_005239495.1 Nicotiana undulata
AAACAAATAATCAAGTACATCAATATCCGGCATCAAATAACAATCTCAAATCAAACAAGTTTGGTATCCACCGTGGCGTATGGCCCACTCCCATATGGTACTCACTCACATCGCTCCGCCGTGGCGTACGGCCTGATCCCATCCTATAAATCTTCGTCGTGGCGTACGGACCGATCCCACCCTGTAGTCTCAATCTCCGCCGCGGCGTACGGTCCGATCCCATAATATACTCTCTCCTCACTCTGTCGTGGCGTACGACCCGATCCAATAATATAATCAATGATCACTCTGCCGTGGCGTGCGGCCCGATCCCATAATATAATCAATCATTACTCTGCCATGGCGTACAACCCGATCCCATAATATAATCACTCGTCACTCTGTCGTGACGTACGGCCCGATCCCATCCCGTGATTCTCTTATCACACTTAAATCAAGCCAAGTATCACAACGTTCAAAGACAACAGTACCAATCACACAAGTATACAAGTCATATCTATGCTAGAACAGGGAAAAATAATGAATATGTTGTGTCCTAACTACCCAGACGAAGAAGTAACAGCCACTACGTACGGACTCTCGTCACTCGGTGCGTATGTAGACCCCAAACAAGATCACATAGCAAACAAGGTTACCTAGAGGGACAATTTCCCTCTTATGAGGTTATAAATGAGACTCACCTCGACGAAGCACTCCTCGGACCAAAGACCGGATCAAGAATGCGCCCAAAGCTCCGAAACTACCCTCGACGGCTCAAAACTAGCCAAACATAGCATAATTGAATCAATTTATGCTCCAAGAATAAGAATTAACAAGAAATTCCAAAATATAGTATTCTTGAAGGTTTTTGAAATTTTGACCCCGGGCCCACGCGTTCGGATTTTGAAAATTCTCGAAGGAATGAATTACCCAAAGCCTAAGGATCGTAATTACCTAATTTATTTCGGAATTCATGGCTAAAAAGGGATAATTCACTAATTATCAAAGCCCTAGGCATTTCTACCCAATTTTTCCCATGATTTGATAAATTAATAGAGGATTTAACTAGAAATTGATGTTTAAACTCGGTGTTAATAAGAAATTTACTTACCTCAAGAACTAGGTTGAATGGTCCTCTTGGAAGCTCTCAATTAACTCAAGGAAGAAGATGGAAATGGAGGAAAATGAACTAAACCCGCTACAAGAAAATACACTGCCTAGGGATTTACCCTATGCGAACGCACCCTGGGCATGCGTTCGCGATGCTTTAAATTGGCCAGGTCCACAGGGCCTTCTACGTGAATGCGAGGGAGGGGTCGCGAACGCGAAGACAAACGGCAGCTGGGCCGGACCAATTGGATGGACCCTATGCGAACGCGACGGAGGGCTCGCGAACGCGGAGGCTATCTGGGCTAGACCTTCGCGAACGCGGCTGGAGGGGTGCGAACGCGAAGGCCAGGGGGCTCAACCCATCGCGAACGCGGGATGGGGAATGCGAACTCATAGAGCATCCATAGACCCTACCCAATTTCTTCTTCGCGAGCGCGGCCACCCTCCCATGAACACGAAGAAGGAAACCAGATACAGAAAATTCTGGTTTTTCTAACTTAGCTCCCGGTGGTCTAAAACACCCCCGAGCCCCCCGAAACCCCGTCCAAAAGCACCGGCAAGTTTGTATTTATGATACGGACTCGCTCAAACTTCCAGAACATGAAAAACAACAACGGAACTCAAAATTCAACCTCAAAACCAAATTAATCTAACTTAAGAACTTTGAAATTTTATAATTCATTACATTGCGCCGAACGGGTCTATACTACTCGGAATGACCCCAAATTTTGCAGACATGTCATAAAAGACTATACAAAACTATTGACGGCCTCGGAATTCCATTCAGACTTCGATAGCATGAAGTCCTGTTCCAGGCCAAATTCTAAACTTAAGGAAATCCTGATTTCCATTTCGGGCGCCGAAACGCTCCCGGGTCATCAGAAACCCGAACCGAACATACGTCCAAGTCCGAAATCACTGTACGGAGCTACTGGAGCTGTCATAACTCGATTTCGAGGTCGTTTGCTCAAAATGTTGACCGAAGTCAAACTTGGCCAAAAAGGCCAGCCTTAAGGAACCAAGTGTTCCTAAACCATCCAATTCATTCCCAAATATCTAACCACCGTTCCCGTGAGTCATAAAGCACGAATATCCGCTATGAGAAGGTTTCTTTTAAGGAAATGGGACCCTAATACACAAAATGACCGGCTAGGTCGTTACATGCTCTATGGAGTCAAAGGAACTAAAAGAGTAAGTTACAAGACTTCATGATTGAGAATTCACTAGACCAAGTATTTCACTTTGAGGTGCTTAAGTTATCTTTGTTAAGAAGAACAATATATTTATGAATTTTTTGATCAATAATAAACAGATGACTTAGAGCGTCGTGAAGGAAAATTTTATTTTGTTACACTTAGTTAATTTGTACATTCAATTATAGTTTGTTACTTTATACTTTAAGATAGACTTGTGACTGAGACATCATGGATGGGAGATAAAAGATTTAAATATTTTAAATTATGTTCCAAAATCAATTATGTGTAATGTACAATTTTGGTGAGGTCTCTTGGATAATCGAAGGAACTATTACTAGTCGTGTACTAGATGAATCGAGTATTCAAATTGTTCCTTCCCTTCTAGTTATTATATTTATTAATGACATATAAGAATATTTTTGTAGTTGATAAAAGCATATCACGCGGTTGAGTAAAGTCCTATGGACGAAAAAAAACAAAAAACAAATATATCGATTAATTACTAGAGGTCATAAGTATAAATTTATTTTTTATATACCATTATATTTTTGAGCCTTGTGATATCTACTAAAAGGGTGGTACAAAAAAAATCGTTCTTCATTATTTGAACTGTTCATATGCTAAATGTGAGTGTTAAAGAATCGAAAGAAATTGCGCGAACCATGTTGTGCTTTATAGTAAGTTAAGATAGATAAATTTGGACTTTGTGGTTGGTTTCGTGCGTGTTAAGAAAGTAGTGACTCCAGATTGAGTCAACGTGATAGGCTTAGGGAATTGATGTGCCTGATATAGTCGGTTGATTGCTTGTTAATCATACTAGCCTATGCCGTGATATGCTCGGGAGATATTGTAATTGTATAAGAAAATTGTATCTTCATGTCTCACAAGATTAATTGGTCACAAAATATTTAGGTAGAAGTGTATGGTTGTATTTCAGCACTTCTTTACGTGAAAGTATTATATAGGGGCATACAAATGTGTTCTAGCGCTGTCGTACTTGAGAGATTTATATAGGAGTATTTGGATGTGTTCCAAAATTTATGTATGTAAGAACGATGGATGTTTTCCACTATAGAACTATAATCGTCGTGCTTATATGTGCTCCAACATAATGGAGGCGTGAGAGAATATGAGCTTCAGTCAACACTAGCGAGATAGATTGTTAATACCTTTTGAATTATTCATGATCAATTACTTTTGGTGGCCGAGTCCGTGCATGATAGTATTTTACTAACTCGATATGCAAATCTTGTCATTTTAAAATTTATACAGATGTCATTGTATTGCTCTATCTAGTTGGCTGAATACGATAAGTTACAACAGTTGGTTCATATTTGATTTAGCAAGCCTTGTATGATGTTGTATTGGTTACCGAGGCTGTTTCAAACATTATAGAGTAGACAAAACTCCTATGTAGACAAATAAGATCGTAATATAGAGTTCAAAAAAGGTGAAAAGGCCTTCTTATAGTTTTCCCGGAAAACAATTGTAGCTACAAGTTAGTCCGAGATGGACATGTAGAGTAAATATCACAGTTATTTTGTGTTTTCTAACTCGTTCGAGGACGAACGAGAGTTCAAGTGGGGGAGAATGTAATATCCCAGTATTTTAAGAATGAACTTTTAAGTTATTCTTTAATTATAATTCCTTATTCTTATAAAAATAATACTAATTATTTATTTTATATGTGGGTTCATAAAGATATATTTATAGTTGGAGATAATATTATGTATGAGATGATATATTATAGTGGACATAACTTACAATTATACAAGCTAATAAGCAAAGTATTAATATAGAATAATAATTAGGAATTAAAAAAAATATTTCCATAACGAAAACCTAAGAAACAAAAGAAGAAAAAGAGAGAGATCTTCAGCACACTGACTCTTCTTCTTCTTAACCAAAAAGAAAAAAAACCCTAATTCCCCCTAGACCACAAAACCGTCGTCGCCCAACCAAAACCCGCAAGAATTCCTTTATTCGCCGGCCCTCACGTCAGAAATGACCACCCTCCAGTCAACCACCCTCAAACGACACCCCCCACCTTATCTCCAACTCCCCGTCGCCGCACTACCACCAAATCCCCTCACAGAGTTAACAGAAAATATTCTCCATCTCCATTGATTCCCTTGAAGCTCCTGTAACGAGGTTCAAGCTCGCGATTCAAGATTCGTTCATCGCTGCTCCATTCGTTTTCATTTGAGTTCGTCATTCAATCCTCTGCTTGTATTGTTTTCCATTGGACATCAATATATTAGAAAATTTTATTCCAGAAATCGAGAGCGTAAATACGATTAATTGAAAAGGGTACTTGGTGTAGCGCCCCCTTTTTCCCCTAAGCGGAGGTCGGGTTTATGACATTCTGACAACTCTTTTTAAAGGAAGAGGGTTAAAAGAAGAGTCACCACCTAACGATTTTTAAGGCGCATTAGGGAACCTATAGTGATTAACTCATGAGACTAGTTTGCATTACCAGAGATTGGGTAAGGGCTTGTAATTATCTCAAGGGGAAGGTATTAGGCACCCTTCAGGATCCATAACTGAGGTTCCCGGCCAAATAGTTTTGTGAATTTGTACAATAAGCAAGTAGCAAGTAATGGCTCAAATAAGAGGGGATTTCAAATAAGCATTGGAGTAATTAACTTTTTAAAGAACTAGTAAAACGTTTGAGAGAAAGACATCCTAGGTTTGAAACAATATGGATCACATCAATGCAATACCCGATAGACACTCCTCTGAGAGGGGATACACGTGGTATTAGCGCACCAGTAATCATATCCATATTATACCCTTTCCCACCCCGTGAAGGTAATAAAAGCGTGTGTTGGTCACGAACTCTATTGTGTGCTATTAGAACACATCTGGTGCATTCTCTGTATTGAATCTAAACCTTTCCATGAAGTTTGTTTCCATGCCTACCCAGTTTGACCATTTCTTAGGGTCTTGGCTGATGTACCAAGACAGTGCGTCTCCCTTCAAACACCTCATGAACAACTTCATGTGGATCCTTTCATCTTTTCATACGCCAACCAACTTATCACAGTAGGTCCTCAGATGGACCCTCGGATCACCAGTGCCGTCAAACATTTCGAACTTTGGAGGTTTGTACCCCTCGGGTTGTTCGACATCTGATTGTATACAGAGGTCTTCATAGTTCAAACCTTCAATTCATTTAACTCCTTCAACACCCTGAACTCGGCTAGTCAGTTTTCTAAGTTCCTCAGCCAGATTCTTGATAAGCAGGTCCTTTTGTGGAGGTGTAGGGTTGACGTCAGGGACATTGAGGGAAAATGACAGATTGGCCAGATTCCGGACCTGGTCGAGCTCCTCTTGAAACTTTAGCAATTTATGTTCTAATGGTGACATATTCCCATGCAAGACTTGAATACCCCGGCCGTCAGTGGCCTCTGCCTGTTCAACCGTATTTTCCTTCCTGATATCGCTGGTATCTGTCATCTTACTTTTGCCATTGTTTCTGCCTTTGGGAGGACTAGGAGGAAGAGTAGGTGGAGGGCCCTTGGATCTTGTGCGATAGGATGATGATGCCAAAATGCACGAACTAACCTTTGGGGAAGGGGATAATAGCTAAAAGAAAACAAAACAAAAGGTAACCGAGTCAGTGAGGATTATGAAAAATATTATAATAATTAAACACGTAATGCGTAAATGTAAAGCTCATATTAAGTTAGGGACCTCTTGTGCCCGAGGTAGGCGTAATGACAAATTGATTTGGAGAACATAGAATGCTAAATGCCTTATTGTTTTGATAGAAAATAGACAAATCTCAAGACGACTCTAAATACGCGAAAAATAAAAGTCACTAATGGCCATAGGCCCTATTACATCAAAGAAGAAGACAAAAATAAGACACCCCCTATCTACTTGGTCCAAGAAGGACCTTCCCCAGATTCGGCATTCCTACTTCCCTTGATCAGCTTTCCCAACTCGCGAAGTCCCAGCATTAGGTAGGTTCTGGCTAAGTATCCCCCTTTGGCTCCCTCAGCCTTTTGGCAAGTCTCAATCCTCTTGATGAACTTCTCTTCCAGCTCAACTATACCTCGTTCCAAGTATGCCAGCCTCTTATTGGTGCTGACGGCCATATCCTTCCATTCCTCGATCAGCTTTATGTTAGACTCGTTTATGTTGTGATGATCACCCTCGCATTCGCGGATCCTCTTGCGTAGCTGGTTGAACTTAACTCGTGCTTCAGCCTTCTGATCTATAACCCGGTGACCTTGAGTGAACCCTGGATTGACTTGGCCCTCCATATCTTCTTCTAACCAACCTAAATAGAAAGGAGTGTAAAACCGGCGTGATACCTATCTGGCTCGATGGTGTCTTTCTCAAGCCTAATCTTGCAGTGCCATAGGTGCTGAGCTTGGCACTTGTGAGGGCTGTCATCATTCTGAAAGTCTGCTTGAAGATGGCTCATTTTCTCAACCTTAGGTATGACCTGTTTCCTACCCGCTTGCCTCATAACTCGCAGAGGGACGTAAGGATATGTCCCCCTCAGACCAATCAGTATCATAAATGAAGCGTCTCGGGACCGAATGATGAACTCGTCTATAGGAAACCACTCAAACATCCATTGAACCTCATCCTCGGTTAAGTTACCAAATAACTCAACCCATCCTTCGGCATTCTCCGGCTGAGCGAACATGTTAGGAATATAGTTCATTCGCTTTGGGTGATGGAAAGTGATATGGTCATCCCAAATCCTTCGATGGATTTCTTGTCTGTATTCACCTTTTTGTAGATGTTCTATGAGCCAGAGTTGGAGTAATAAGTTGCAACCTTCAAAATGCCTTGCTCCTCGTTGACACATTTCTAGGGCCCGATACATATCTGCGATGATCATGGGCATAATGCTAAAGTCCTGCATGTCTATCCCTTCCATTAGCGTCTTAGTTACCATGGCAAACCTAGTATGAATTCTTTCCTTCTTCATTGGGAACACAATCAAACCCGAAAAGCATACTATAAACACGAACACTCGGCGATGGATATGTCCCAGAGAGGTGAAGGCAAACTCGTCTTGGTAGGTGCGGTACGATTTCCCGTGACCATATCTTTCATACAAATAGTCGAAAGGGATGTATGAATCCTTCAGACACACCAATTTTGGATTCTTCTTCAGACCCATCATTTTGAGGAAACCCCTGCCCGTGCGGTTTTCAAGCATCAGCAACCTTGGAGATTCCCAAGCTAGACCGGCCAATCCTCCTATCTTCTCTAATAAAGGTGTCATTTCAAGGTTCCCATAGCAGAACACGGACTTATCACAATCCCAAAGCAGAGTAGCAGTCTCTATCATCATTTTGTTTGGCTGGATATCTAGAAGATATGGTAGATTGCCCAGGTGTTCTTTGACGAGAGTTTGGTCACTAGAGTGGAGGTCTTCCCACCAATTCAGCAGCCTAGGGTGAATATTGGCGACCATGTCGAATCTAGGGACTTCATGCCTCATTTTTCTACAAAGTGAAATAAGGTTAGGCCCTTACCCCCACCAGACTCGACTATTTAAAACCAATAATTAGCATGAAGCATTTAGTTCTCCAAATAAATGCACGGAGCGTGAGGGTTTCCGTTTGGGTTTTAGGAAAACCTAGTGGACTTTGGACAAGGCTATCTTAAAGGCTATTGTGCGGACAACACGTTAGCCTGGCTAGGTTTGACCATGATGCATGCAACAGTATAATGGAGTAAGGTTTCTATGGGGTTTTAGACTGGTACCCTTGAGCGGACAACTCAAGGGGGAAGACCCGGAACTGTCGACTACACCGCTGATCTACTAGTTTTACCGCAAATACGCCTTTCTGAATTTAAGGGGTCATAATATAGGAAGAGCGCAACCATTCATTGTAAGCGTTGCAATATTATTTTGTTTGGCATGAGTGGAGTATGAATGTTGAGCATGATATGCAATAAATAATCATTTAAACAGATAGTCATGTATTTGCACGTTAAGGAAAGCAGTAAATACAACAATTATGATTGAAAGCAAATACAAAAAGGAAACAAAGAGACATGTCAGTTTTGTCCTTGTGAAATAAATACCTGAAAGAAGTAAACAATTAATGGTATGTAACAAAGAAGAGTAAAGATGCGAGTATTAAACAAATTAAAGGTACAAATTCATGGAATAATTTGTAATGGTAAAAGCCTAGGTATATTCCCTAGCAGAGTCGCCATGCTGTCGCGCCCCGTTTTTCCCTTAAGCGGAGGTCGGGTTTATGATATTCTAACAACTCTTTTGAAAGGAAGAGGGTTAAAAGATGAGTCTCCACCTAACGATTTTTAAGGCGCGTTAGGGCACCTATAGTGATTAACTCATGAGACTAGTTTGCATTACCAGAGATTGGGTAAGGGCTTGAAATTATCCCAAGGGGAAGGTATTAGGCACCCCTCAGGATCCACAACTGTAGTTCCCGGCCAAATGGTTTTCGTGAATTTGTACAATAAGCAAGTAGCAAGTAATGGCTCAAATAAGAGGGGATTTCAAATAAACATTGGAGTTATTAACTTTTGAAAGAACTAGTAAAACGTTTGAGAGAAAGACATTCTAGGTTTGAAACAATATGGATCATATCAATGCAATACCCGATAGACACTCCTCAGAGAGGGGCTACACATGGTATTAGCGCACCGGTCATCATATCCATATTCTACCCTTTCCCACCCCGTGAAGGTAATAAAAGTGTGTGTTGGTCACGAACTCTATTGTGTGCTATTACCTGTCCCATCCTATCAGTCCCGGAGGAGGATTGGACTACTATCCTAAAAGGAGTTACTAGGCTGACCCTTAGGTTTAAAGGACAAAATTCTAAGCGACAAGCAAAGACAATTAGGACTGCAAATATGGGGAAACACATAGAGGCAAAGATGAGGCTCAAACATTCCTCCGCAAGTTATGCACATAATTAGCACGACCCAAACACAAGTAAGGTCTTTCAACTTCAGAACCTAAGGCATGATATCTAGGGGAGAATGAAATAGCGAGGCTGTTTTATTACTGAATTTTAGAGAAGGACTTTTACCAGTTTCTGATTACTGATTTTATTCTGTTATTAGCCAAACAGTATGCATAAGGATTCTACATTCAGTTTTAACAAGTTTGATACCTAAGGCTTGCCTAGGCGTACCAGTTACTACAAAACTGCTCGAGTTATACTGTTCTAAGTGTCCAGCTTTTAGAAAACAGTTAATAAATAGGGGTGAATCTTTTATTTATAATCAGGCTAGGGGGTGGGTGTTAAACAAATATGAATGTAATCCTAAGAAAAGCATGGTATCTAATGCAAACAAGATGCAGGATGACACAAGACCTATACATGATGTTCTAAACGCATGAGCATTTCAGCGTCAGAACGTATTTAGAAAGATCTATTTATTAACACATTTTTGAATTAAAGAAGAACGTAGCAATTTCATGAAGATCTAATTCTTTGTTAGACCGCTGAACCTAATACATGATTTTCTAGGTGTTCGTAGAAGTGTATACAGTGATGCGAAGTGTGTTCTAACACCGGATTTTGGCATAAGTAACATGAACATTCTGAAAACAATACCCTAAGGACATGATTTCTAGTGCAAGATTGATTGTGGTTAATGTTATCATTTAGCCTAGCAAAACAGGATTTCTAAGGTGATGCAATTATGGCAGATAAGAATGCTGAAGCAGTAATATAATGATAGCCGCTTTTATAGTTATACGTCCTAGAACGGGATTTCTACATGTAATGAGATGCTGAATGTAGTAAAGTTGAGCAACATGATAGGTATGGCATGCTTGTTGTACCTAGAAATGGTTACTACTTGCACACATAAGGAACGTAAACCTAAGGCATGATCTCTACCCGTACCTACACTATAACATGCATATTCCCACCCGTTTTCACTATCCAACCCCAAATATTCATTTACAAATTATTATAGGCTAGGAATGATGAATTACATAACCAAAGGATAAATAAGAAGTTATTTCTCTAGGGAGCCTTCACTTAGACCCAAATCTTCCAAACCTCAGTGCCGTTAGTAATTCATAGCCTTTAATAGTACGGGTGTGTCAAAGTTCCCTAAGGTCCTCGTGGGTTCCTGGGCAATGCTCATACCCAGACATGGTCACCAAGACATAAACATGTGCAGTGTGGAAATACCAGCCTCAGTGTGTCAAAGTTCAAAGGGAACTCAAGAGGTTCCCAAAGCAATGCTCACACTGAGGGGGTGGAACTTAAGAGTCTAGGAGTAAAGTGAAGTGCCATGGATAAGTTTGAAAAGGGTTTTGATAGAAATTGAGTAAGAAAATATTTTAAACAGGAAAGATTAATTTTTTAGGAAAAATAGAGTTCTGAAATGTGGCAATAAGATCAGTTTGAAAATGGTAAGTCAATTGGAACAAACAACACATACAGAACAAGGACTAAAATAAATTCATCAACTACACACAGGGTAATGGGGAATTGGGAACAAATATGAAGCATGTAAGTGTGAGCACACAGGAATCAGAGTTACGCATGGATTCAGAATCAGAGAGGTCCTAAGGAGTTCACAGGTCCAAGGTATAATAGGCATTTCAAAGTTACACAGAACAAAGCAATCACAAAGTGCAGGATGCATTACCACATAGAGGTCTAGACTATCATCAGGGAACATTGAAGTAGAACCTAAAAGAGATATAAACATGCTGAGTCTAAGGGAGGGGACACATTAAGGGACACGTAATAGGTCATGAAAGCAAACATATTAATTGCAAGTTGAATAGTAGAACCATAGGTAAAAACAAACTAAGAACAAAATGTATTGAAGTAATAATAAAATCATGTTGTTTTGGAGGCTTGAATTGAAATCAGGACATACCAGTGAAGAGATAATGAGCACAGAATGAGCAAGAGAGATATGGCACAATAGTTAGACTTAGCTTGTAGCCGGCGAACAATAAACAGTAGCAAGTAACACCAAAAGTAACAGAGCAGAGAGTTTAGGTGTAAGAGAGATAACTTTGAACCACAAGTGTTTGTGTCTGTGTCATTAAAAGGCTAGAGCTTTTATAGTTGAAAGACAAGTAGTAAATAAGGCAGGAATTACAGTAGCATGGAAATCAAGAGATTCGAAATCAATTAGTCAGAAAATCAAGGCAGATGTTCCCTTAAGTCGAGGGATTTTAGAATTCAAATGGTAAGACCAACAACAAATAAGGTAATAAACATCAGTACATGACTAACAAGGAACGATTTCAAGTTCATTAAGTATAGGGAAGTCAATTAAGACTAGATTTAGAAAGCTGTAATTAAGGAAGTTATTCAGTAAATAGAGCGTCTCAGTAAACAAGCTAAGTGAATCAATCAGTTTAAACAACATGCAGAATACTAGGGTTTTGAAAGACATATTCTCAATCAGATCATTCAATAAGGAAATCAGAGTCAATCAAGAGAGAGTCATGATCTATATGTCAACACATATATAGAGAAGCAAACAGTCATAACAACAGACAAGTTTGGGGATGCATAAGTCCAAATAAACAATCACATATAGGTAACACAAGTAGGTTAGGCCTTAGCAAGCTTATTCGGAGTATAACAATCACAGAGTCATAATAGGAATCAAATAATCAGGCTAATACGAAGAACCCAGACAGGAAAAATCATAACAGTTATGGCTTTGACATAGGCGAGTTAAAAAAACAACCAAAAGTTTAGAATGACATGCAAAGAACAGACTTAAACACAAAGGAAAAATTAGTTTAAACAGGCATAAAAGAACTCTGAGAAAACCCTAATAAAAAAATTGAAGTGAAAACACTTAAGGCTAATTATTCTTAAAAACTGAGTCAAGAACAGTGTAAAATATAGAGAAACATACTTGAATCATTAAAAAAAAGCATAGATCTGAGAGATGTAGGCAAAAATTAGGGTTTCAAAAGAGAACCGAAAAACCTGCTGTAAAACTCAAGAATCATAACGGATATGGTGTGACTATGCCCAAATCACATCGGGGAGACCAAGAACAACCAAAGAAGAAACCCTAGGTGCGAGTCAGCATGGCCCAGGCCCTCGAGGGCCTTAGAGAGAAAATGAGCGAGGTGAGGGAGACTCATGGAGGTTCATGGTTGAAAGGATGGTGGCCGGAGACGGCCAGAAGAGGGAGGTGGAGCTTCATCGGAGACGAAGAGACGGAAGTCTCTAGATACTAGAGAGATAGATAGATGAGAGGTAGAGAGAGGGGTGGTCGTGAGAGAATGAGGGGTCGGAGGGGGGTAGTTTAGAGTTAATTAAGGAAAGACTAATCTGGGTCGTTGATCTAATTTAATCAACGACTCAGATTAGCTATGGGGTTGGGCCGGGTGGAGAATTGGTCTTGGGGTCAGGTGGGTTGGGCTTAAAAATGGTTAGGTTTTAAATATAAAGTGGCTAAAACGTTAAATACCCAATTAAATTGAATAAATAATTAATAAAACAACTAATAATTACAAAAAAATGAAATTGAGGTTAAATAGAATGAAATTAAGGTAATTGGCTAATATCAAATATAAAAATGACTAATTATTGAATGAAAATAGTATAAAATGCATGATTTTGCTATAATTGCAAAATTACTGTAATTATAGCTAAATAATTCCAAATCGGCCAATTTGTGAAATAATTAAATAAAAATAGGGTTAAAACAAGATGTTGAGTTGGGAAACATTTTGAAATTGTTTATAACATAATTTATGAATGCAAAAATAATAAATAGATAGTAAAACG
Source organism: Nicotiana undulata (assembly GCA_005239495.1). Lineage (NCBI taxonomy): Eukaryota > Viridiplantae > Streptophyta > Magnoliopsida > Solanales > Solanaceae > Nicotiana > Nicotiana undulata. The sequence continues at coordinate 86,199 of ML246974.1, forward strand.
AATTGATAAAATCATGAAAAATTATGAAAAATACAATTCAATTTGAAAAGTAATTTAAAGGTAAAGTATAATTTTAAAAATAATTTTGAGGAAAAATTAGGTACCAACAGCTGCCCCTCTTTACCCGGGAAGGATGAAAGAGTTGTCGGGTAAAGATATGATGGCCAATTTTGACCGAGTAGAAATGGTTCGAAAGATTGAGGTCGCACCCTTGCTTCTGAGCTCCCTAAATATCCCTGGTTTTATAGGAATCAAGCCATATGTAGTTCAGGAGTCACCGGTGAAGTTTTACAAGGACGGACGCAAAGTGCAGGGTCGGGTGAACAAGATGGCTTACGGGGTAGTCAGGAGAACTAGAGCGGGTCCGCTCCTGCCTGGCTGGCTGGTTGTTCCTAGACGGATTTCCTGCAAATGAATAACAAGCATATATTGTTCGTAATTTAAATATGATGCAAATTCCCGTTGGACTATGAATGCTGTCTTCGGACGGTTGAGGATGACGTCCTTGGACCATGATGTCCTGCGCCATGAGTCGCTTGATGCAGGATTCACAGGCTATGAAATGATGTTCTCGGGCCATGAAGATGGTGCCTCCGAACCATGATGCCATTGAATAATGATAGGCAAACTGATAAAAGATATCCTCAGGCCATGACATGGTGTTCTCAGGCCATGAAGATGGTGCCTTCGAACGATGACACCTTTGGATAGGTTGGCGATATTTCATCCCATGAAAATGCAATAGTATGATGCTAACAAGACAAAGCTTAGTCTTGCGAATTAAAGGAGCAGAGCTTAGCCCCAAAGGAAGCGAAGTAAATAATGACAGAGACAGTGGTTGCTTTGAAAAGTAAATGGGAGGCATCGTTTAGCCTCGGAAGGTAGAATGGTAGCCTTATGCAAATGTAAATGCAGATGGAGACATCGTTTAGTCTCGGAAGGCAGAAAGGTAGCCTTATGCAATGTAGATGCAGATGGAGACAACGTTTAGTCTCGGAAGGCAGAAAGGTAGCCTTATGCAATGCAGATGCAGATGGAGACAATGTTTAGGCTCAGAAGGCAGAAAGGTAGCCTTATGAAATGCAGATGCAGATGGAGACATCGTTTAGTCTCGAAAGGCAGAAATGTATACTTATGCAATGCAGATGCAGATGGAGACAACGTTTAGTCTTGGAAGGCAGAAAGGTAGCCTTATGAAATGCAGATGCAGATGGAGACATCGTTTAGTCTCGAAAGGCAGAAATGTATACTTATGCAATGCAGATGCAGATGGAGACAACGTTTAGTCTTGGAAGGCAGAAAGGTAGCCTTATGCAATGCAGATGCATGTGGAGGTAGCGTTTAACCTCGGAAGGTAGAAAGGTAACCTTATGCAAGAAATAAATGCAGATGGAGGTAGCGTTTAACCTCGGAAGGTAGAAAGGTAGCCTTATGCAAGAAATTAATGTAGATGGAGGTAGCGTTTAACCTCGGAAGGCAGAATGATAGCCTTATGCAAGAAATAAATGCAGATAGGAGTTCTTAGCTGATGATAAATTGCGGTGATATGATTGTTGTGAGCATGGAGATAATAAAGGTGGTATTGATAATAAATATCGGCATGCGCGACGAGCTTGAAACGCGTGTCTTTGGGCAATATATGTCCTTTGGGTGGATATTATGTTTTTGGGGCCCTTGCCATCTTTTTGCCTGCATCCAAAGGAAGATCGTGAGTTCTGTAAAGGGAAGGTTAGTTCGCATCCCTGCTGGATTTGCTTGTCGTGTTTGCTTGATTGTGATGATACTGTCTGTATCACCGGTGGGTAGCGTTTGCTAAACAAGTTATTTCAATAAATATGCATGATTTGTAGAAGTGTAATATAGGCATAAAATAGTTTTAGATGAACCGACGACCGTGAAGCAGTCCGAGACCTTGCAACCTCTCCTGCTACGGAATTTTGAGGGTTCTCCTCAAAATTATGCCTCAGTTTGATGGGTGGATACTTCTGACTATTGCTCGCGCGGCGATTGGCTGAACTTGCCTCAGCATTTTGAGGGTCCTCCTCAAACATCTACCCCAGTTTCCAATTATGGGGGAAATGAGATTTTTATTGAATTGTGACCGAACCCATAGGGCTGCCTACGTATCCCCTCTTAAACGGGAATCAGGTCAGGCGTAGTTTAATTACATTGTTTGACAAATCATAAAGAGTTACACATAGTAGCATTTGACTGCATCTGAATTGATTGGTTTTGTCCAAACTTCTCTGTCCATTTATGCAAGTATAAGTGCTCCTCCCGTCAGCACTCTGTAAACCATGTATGGGCCTTGCCAGTTGGGAGAAAATTTCCCTTTGGCTTCGTCTTGATGTGGAAAGATTTTCTTTAGCACCAACTGCCCTGGTGTGAATCGTCTCGGCTTGACTTTCTTGTTGAAGGCTCTGGTCATTCTGTTATGATATAGCTGACCATGACAAACCATATTCATTCTCTTTCTGTCTATGAGAGCTAGTTGCTTATAACGGTTCCTTACCCATTTTGCGTCGCTGATCTAGGCTTCTTGTATAATTCTCAGAGATGAAATTTCTACTTCAGCAGGAATAACAGCCTCTACACCGTAGACCAGCAGATAGGGAGTTTCCCCAGTTGATGTGCGGACCGGGGTGCGGTATCCCAACAAGGCAAATGATAACCTCTCGTGCCACTGCTTGTGCTTTTCTATCATGTTTCTTATATCTTCTTGATGTTTTTGTTAGCGGCCTCTACGACTCCATTCATATGAGGTCTAGATGCTATGGAGTTCTTGTGTTTGATCTTGAATGTTTCACACATAGCTTTCATTAAATCACCGTTGAGATTGGATCCATTATCGGTGATGATGGACTCTGGAACTCTGAATCGACAGACAATGCGGTCATGGACGAAATCGGCCACAACTTTCTTGGTAACTGCTTTGTAGGAGGCTGCTTCGACCCATTTAGTAAAGTAATCAATGGCAACCAGAATGAACCTGTGTCTGTTGGAGGCGGCAGGCTCGATTGGTCCAATGACATCCATGCCCTAGGCGGCGAACGACCATGGTGAACTTGTTGCATTAAGCCCACTCGGAGGTACCTTTATCATATCCCCATGTATTTGACAGCGGTGGAATTTTCGGACGTACTGGATGCAGTCTGTTTCCATGGTCATCCAGAAGTAACCAGCTCAGAGTATCTTCTTTGCTAATACAAACCCGTTCATGTGTGGGCCGCAGGTCCCAGCGTGAATTTCTTCCAGTAGTTTTGATGCTTCTTTTGCGACGACACACCTTAATAACCCCAAATCGGGAGTCCTCCTATACAGGATTCCTCCGGTGTGAAAGAAATTATTAGACAATCTCCGAAGTGTGCATTTCTGAGTGGCATTTGCAAGTTCGGGGTATTCTCCTTTTGCCAAATATTCCTTGATATCATGGAACCAAGGATTTACGTCTGCTTCTTCTTCGACATGGGCACAATAAGTTAGATGATTATGAATCTTTACGGGAATAGGGTCAATGAAGTTTTTGTCCGGATGCTGGATCATTGAGGAAAAAGTATCCAAAGCATCGGCGAACTCATTCTAGATTTTGGGGACATGCCATAATTCTATCTTTGTGAACCTCTTTCTTAACTCATGTACGTAATGCAGATACAGTAGTATGGGAATTCTTGGTTGCCTATCTTGTACCTGATGTACCAATAAGTCTGATTCACCAATCACTAATAACTCCTGGACGTTTATGTCAATGGCCATGTTGAGCCCTAAGATGCATGCCTCATATTCAGCCATGTTGTTGGTAGAGGAAAATCTGAGTTTGGCGGATACTGTATAGTGCTGACCAGTTTCTGATACTAGGACTGCTCCAATGCTAACTCCTTTGAAGTTTGTTGCTTTATCAAAGAACATTCTCCAACCGTCTTAGGATTCTGTAATGTCTTCTCCTACAAATGACACCTCTTCATCAGGAAAATACGTTTTCAGGGGTTCGTATTCTCCGTCCACAATATTCTCAGCGAGATGGTCTGCCAATGCCTGTCCCTTGACTGCCTTTTGAGTCACGTAGATAAGGTCGAACTCGCTCAGTAGGATTTGCCACTTGGCTACCTTTCTAGTGGGCATAGGCTTCTAAAAGATGTACTTCAGTGGATCCATCCTTGATATGAGATATGTCGTGTAGGCACAGAAGTAGTGCCTCAGCTTCTGCGCGATCCAAGTCAAAGCGCAACAAGTGCGTTCCAATAAAGAATACTGGGCCTCATACGGAGTGAACTTCTTGCTGAGATAGTAAATGGCTTGCTCTTTTCTTCCTGTTTCATCATGTTGCCCAAGAACGCAACCGAAAGCCCCATCTAGTACGACAAGATAGAGTAACAGAGGTCTACCTCGCTCAAGTGGTACCAAGACCGACGGTGTTGACAAATACTCTTTAATTCTGTCGAAGGTTTTTTGACTATCCTCGGTCCACTTAGTTGCGGCGTCCTTCTTCAGCATCTTGAAGATCGGCTCGCAGATGACTGTAGAGTGTGCTATGAATCGGCTAATGTAATTAAGCCTCCCCAAGAAACTCATAACATCTTTCTTGTTCCTTGGCGGTGGTAGTTCCTGAATGACCTTGACCTTTGACGAATCCAATTCTATTCCCCGGCGGCTTACAATGAATCCCATCAACTTCCCAACAGGAACCCCGAATGCACACTTCGCGGGGTTCAGCTTCAGATTGTATTTTCTCAACTTGTTGAAGAACTTCCTCAAATCCTCCATGTGGCCATCAGCTTTCTTAGATTTGATAATGACATCGTGCACATACACCTCGATCTTTTTGTGAATCATGTCATGGAATATGGTAGTCATATCCCTCATGTAGGTGGCCCCTACATTCTTTAAACCAAACGACATCATCTTGTAATAGTACACTCCCCAAGGCGTGATGAACGCCGTTTTCTCAGCATCTTCCTCATCCATCCAAATTTGATGATAACCAGCGAGCAATCTACGAAGGACTATAACTCATGTTTGGCGCAGTTGTCAATTAAAATGTATATGTTTGTCAAGGGGAAGTCATCTTTCGGACTGGCCCGGTTGAGATCCCGGTAGTCGACACAGACTCTGACCTTCCCATCTTTCTTTGGCACAAGTACGATGTTGGCTAACCATGTCGGGTATTCAACTACCCGGAGAACTTTGGCGTTGATTTGCTTGGTAACTTCTTCTTTGATTTTCAAACTCATTTCAGGTTTGAGCTTTCTGAGCTTTTGCTTTACCGGTGGACATGTCGGATTGGTCGGCAGTTTGTGGGCCACAATGGACGTACTTTAACCAGCCATGTCGTCATATGACCAGGAGAATATGTCCTCATACTCCTTTAGAAACTATGTGTACTCTTTCTTCTCTGACGGTGACAAATGGCTATTGATGCGTGTTTCCTTGACTTTTTCTGAATCTCCCAGGTTGACAACCTCAGTCTCATCCAAGTTGGACTTAGGTCTATTTTCAAAGTTTTCGATCTCTTTAGCAATTTCGTCAGGTATATCATCTTCGTCCGAATCAATGTCCGTTTGTTGCGTTGCCTCATTGCACGTCACAGTCATTGGTTCATCAAGTAAAGTAATAGTAATGCTGTATAGATGAAGTAATGATAGAAAACGGTAACAATAAATATCGGATTCATAAAGGAATTGAAAATTCTTCGATAAATTGAATAACCTATTTCGAACATTGAAGATCTTATTGCGGGAATTAAAAAATGCAGAAAAAGGAAAATCGTTTAGTAAATAAAATAGTAAATAATGCTTGTTTTTAGCCTTGCTACCTCGAGGATCAGCGGGCTTTGGTGGTCCGGATAGACCAGTTCTTGAGAAATGTTCCCTTGCTTACTGCCTGTACGGAAGGGCCTCCCCCCCCTCCTCATCGAGAACAGCACAACAATCCATATCACTGTCTTCCAAAAACAAATTCCTCATCGCTGCAAGTGCTTCCTCTTCATATGATCCATAGATGATGTCAGCCCGCTTGGAGATCTGCTCCAGATGAGGTATCGGCTGTTCTAGGAGGTAGTGATGATCGCGCCATGGTGGAGACCAGTTTTTGAATTCTTCCCATGTATACTCGTACCACAGACCGAAAGTAGTACCGTGTTTCTTGAGTTTTATGGGCTTCGTGATCCCTTAGAGGTTCTTACCGAGCCCTTTTCCTGGATCGTACCCTCTCCAGTTCAGGATGCTATTGATCTTTCTATCCCACCACTTGTCCTTGTCGATGTAATTGACTCGTTCAATATGGTGATAAGTTCCTCCACCTAGTTTTCTCTTTCCATCAATCACAGGGATAGTCTGGCGACTGCAAATAGGGTTTCTACCGTTTCCGTGGATGATCACCTCTTGGTGGTTCCACTTGAATTTCACCGCCTGATGTAGTGTTGATGCGACGGAAGCAACAGCATGGATCCAGGGTCTTCCTAACAACAAGTTGTAAGATGCCGACATGTCTATTATCTGGAAGTCCACCTCGAACCAGGTTGGTCCCATCTGTAGGCATAGACTGATTTCCCCCAAGGTAGATCTTTGAGACCCGTCGAAGGCTTTCACGTTGATTTCTCCCTCTCTTATCTCATGTAGTCCGTTACCCAATTTTTTGAGTGTTATCATTAGACACATGTTAAGACTAGAGCCTCTATCGATCAAGATCCTTGTGATGAAATGATATTCACATTGCATGGTGATGTGCAATGTTTAATTGTGTCCCAATCCCTCAGGTGGTAACTCGTCTTCATGAAAGGTAATTTTATGACTTTCCAGTACCTGGCCCACCATGTTGGCCATTTCTCCACTAGTGATGGTGTTCGGCACGTATGCTTCACTCAACACTTTTAACAAAGCACTTCTGTGCATCTCAGAACTCTGCAACAAAGAGAGAATAGATATCTGCGTTGGGGTCTTGTTCAGTTGGTCGATGACCGAATAATCCTTAGCCCGTATTTTCCTCCAAAGATAATCTGAACCTGTTTCAATGAGGGGAGGGCGATTGGCAGCGTTCTTGCTTGACTCGGCTAGATGTTCAGGGGTATAGACTCTACAAGTTCTCGTCATACCCTGTGCTGCGATGGCTTCCTCAGACCTGTTTTTACCTTTCCTTCTTGCCTCGGCTGTCTAATCCCAAGGCATAGAATTTGAATAGAAAAATGGTGTGGTTGACATTGCCACCGGAATCGGCGTGGCCATCCTTACTTCAACTGGAGTGTATGTTAGGGGTGGCAGGACTGCAACCTTGAGTGGTGCTGGTGTGTTTGCTGGAGATACAAACTCAACTTCAATTGGCACTGGTGGCTTCGCCTTTGCAGGAGGCACTGCTTCAAACTCAAGTGGGATAGACATATTCACCTCGGCATTCTCAGATGGCTGAATCTGGACTATGATCGGGTTGAGAGTGACTGCAGGCTTCTTTGGGTCACCGCCTTCTGTGATCAACCCGATTGACCCCTCGGGATCCCAATAATCATCTATCTCAATCATATGGATACCTCCACCCTTATGGTCTGGTAAAGGGTTGTTGCGGACATTTGGAGCAGGGTCTTTAGCCACAATAATCGTGTTATCAATGAGGGTTTGTATTTATCTTTCAGAGAGCGGCATTCTTTGATGGTGTGTCCTTTCATGCCAGAATGGTATGCACAGGATTTTTTTGGGTTAACCCACTGAGAAGGGTTCTCAGGGGTGGCATCAGGGATAGGTGTGACGTAACCGGCAACTTTGAGCTTTTCATACAACTGGTCGATGGGCTCGGCTATGGAGGTATATTGCTTTGGAGGGCAGCGATCAAAGTTAGGACGAGGCTTAGAGAAGTTTTGACGGCTAGGGGGTGATGTATAGTGAGATGGCTGGGAATTATAGGGGTTGTAGACGGGACCGGGTTGTGAATATCTAGGTGGGGTAGGTTGATATGTGGGTGGTGGAGATTGGTATGTGGGCGGTGGAGCTTGGTAAGAAGGTGAGGGTGCTTGGTAGTTCGGGGTTGGCTGATATGTGAAGGGAGGTATTGGGTAGACTTGGTATTTGGGTGGGGATTTGGATTTTTATGCGACCATTATAGCTCCCATCTTTTCTCTTAGACACACCATCGGACTGTAAAGCCTTGTTAGTGTCTTGCAAAGCTTCAAAATTTGTAAACATACCGCTATTGATACCTTCTTCAATCCGCTCTCCCAATATGATAATGTCAGAGAACTTGTGGCCTTCAACCATCATCAGTCGTTCATAATATTGCGAGTCCTGAGCTCGGACAAAGAACTTGTTCATATGTTCTTCCTCTAAAGCAGGTTTGACTTTAGAATCTTCCGACCTCCAACGAGTAGCATACTCGCTAAAGGTTTCTGTGGGTTTCTTCTTCAAGTTTTGGATGTAGAACACATCTGGTGCATTCTCTGTATTGAATCTAAACCTGTCCATGAAGTTTGTTTCCATGCCTACCCAGTTTGACCATTTCTTAGGGTCTTGGCTAATGTACCAAGACAATGTGTCTCCCTTCAAACTCCTCATGAAAAACTTCATGTGGATCCTTTCATCTTTTCATACGCCAACCAACTTATCACAGTAGGTCCTCAGATGGACCCTCGGATCACCAGTGCCGTCAAACATTTCGAACTTTGGAGGTTTGTACCCCTCGGGTTGTTCGACATCTGATTGTATACAGAGGTCTTCATAGTTCAAACCTTCAATTCATTTAACTCCTTCAACACCCTGAACTCGGCTAGTCAGTTTTTTAAGTTCCTCAGCCAGATTCTTGATAAGCAGGTCCTTTTGTGGAGGTGTAGGGTTGACGTCAGGGACATTGAGGGAAAATGACAGATTGGCCAGATTCCGGACCTGGTCGAGCTCCTCTTGAAACTTTAGCAATTTATGTTCTAATGGTGACATATTCCCATGCAAGACTTGAATACCCCGGCCGTCAGTGGCCTCTGCCTGTTCAACCGTATTTTCCTTCCTGATATCGCTGGTATCTGTCATCTTACTTTTGCCATTGTTTCTGCCTTTGGGAGGACTAGGAGGAAGAGTAGGTGGAGGGCCCTTGGATCTTGTGCGATAGGATGATGATGCCAGAATGCACGAACTAACCTTTGGGGAAGGGGATAATAGCTAAAAGAAAACAAAACAAAAGGTAACCGAGTTAGTGAGGATTATGAAAAATATTATAATAATTAAACACGTAATGCGGAAATGTAAAGCTCATATTAAGTTAGGGACCTCTTGTGCCCGAGGTAGGCGTAATGACAAATTGATTTGGAGAACATAGAATGCTAAATGCCTTATTGTTTTGATAGAAAATAGAAAAATCTCAAGACGACTCTAAATACGCGAAAAATAAAAGTCACTAATGGCCATAGGACCTATTACATCAAAGAAGAAGACAAAAATAAGACGCCCCCTATCTACTTGGTCCAAGAAGGACCTTCCCCAGATTCGGCATTCCTACTTCCCTTGATCAGCTTTCCCAACTCGCGAAGTCCCAGCAGTAGGTAGGTTCTGGCTAAGTATCCCCCTTTGGCTCCCTCGGCCTTTTGGCAAGTCTCAATCCTCTTGATGAACTTCTCTTCCAGCTCAACTATACCTCGTCCCAAGTATGCCAACCTCTTATTGGTGCTGACGGCCATATCCTTCCATTCCTCGATCAGCTTTATGTTAGACTCGTGTATGTTGTGATGATCACCCTCGCATTCGCGGATCCTCTTGCGTAGCTGGTTGAACTTAACTCGTGCTTCACCCTTCTCATCTATAACCCGGTGACCTTGAGTGAACCCTGGATCGACTTGGCCCTCCATATCTTCTTCTAACCAATCTAAATAGAAAGGAGTGTAAAACTGGCGTGATACCTATCTGGCTCGATGGTGTCTTTCTCAAGCCTAATCTTGCAGTGCCATAGGTGCTGAGCTTGGCACTTGTGAGGGCTGTCATCATTCTGAAAGTCTGCTTGAAGATGGCTCATTTTCTCAATCTTAAGTATGACCTGTTTCCTACCCGCTTGCCTCATAACTCGCAGAGGGACGTAAGGATATGTCCCCCTCAGACCAATCAGTATCATAAATGAAGCGTCTCGGGACCGAATGATGAACTCGTCTATAGGAAACCACTCAAACATCCATTGAACCTCATCCTCGTTTAAGTTACCAAATAACTCAACCCATCCTTCGGCATTCTCCGGCTGAGCGAACATGTTAGGAATATAGTTCATTCGCTTTGGGTGATGGAAAGTGATATGGTCATCCCAAATCCTTCGATGGATTTCTTGTCTGTATTCACCTTTTTGTAGATGTTCTATGAGCCAGAGTTGGAGTAATAAGTTGCAACCTTCAAAATGCCTTTCTCCTCGTTGACACATTTCTAGGGCCCGATACGTATCCGCGATGATCATGGGCATAATGCTAAAGTCCTGCATGTCTATCCCTTCCATTAGCGTCTTAGTTACCATGGCCAACCTAGTATGAATTCTTTCCTTCTTCATTGGGAACACAATCAAACCCGAAAAGCACACTATAAACACGAACACTCGGCGATGGATATGTCCCAGAGAGGTGAAGGCAAACTCGTCTTGGTAGGTGCGGTACGATTTCCCGTGACCATATCTTTCATACAAATAGTCGAAAGGGATGTATGAATCCTTCAGAAACACCAATTTTGGATTCTTCTTCAGATCCATCATTTTGAGGAAACCCCTGCCCGTGCGGTTTTCAAGCATCAGCAACCCTGGAGATTCCCAAAGGGAAGGTATTAGGTACCCTTCAGGATCCACAACTGTAGTTCCCGGCCAAATGGTTTTCGTGAATTTGTACAATAAGCAAGTAGCAAGTAATGGCTCAAATAAGAGGGGATTTCAAATAAACATTGGAGTTATTAACTTTTGAAAGAACTAGTAAAACGTTTGAGAGAAAGACATTCTAGGTTTGAAACAATATGGATCATATCAATGCAATACCCGATAGACACTCCTCAGAGAGGGGCTACACATGGTATTAGCGCACCAGTCATCATATCCATATTCTACCCTTTCCCACCCCGTGAAGGTAATAAAAGCGTGTGTTGGTCACGAACTCTATTGTGTGCTATTACCTGTCCCATCCTATCAGTCCCGGAGGAGGATTGGACTACTATCCTAAAAGAAGTTACTAGGCTGACCCTTAGGTTTAAAGGACAAAATTCTAAACGACAAGCAAAGACAATTAGGACTGCAAATATGGGGAAACACATACATGCAAAGATGAGGCTCAAACATTCCTTCACAAGTTATGCACATAATTAGCACGACCCAAACACAAGTAAGGTCTTTCAACTTCAGAACCTAAGGCATGATATCTAGGGGAGAAAGCAATAGCGAGGCTGTTTTATTACTGAATTTTAGAGAAAGAATTTTACAAGTTTCTAATTCATGATTTTATTCTGTTATTAGCCAAACAGTATGCATAAGGGATCTACTTTCAGTTTTAACAAGTTTGATACCTAAGGCTTGCCTAGGCGTACCAGTTACTACAAAACTGCTCGAGTTATACTGTTCTAAGTGTCCAGCTTTTAGAAAACAGTTAATAAATAGGGGTGAATCTTTTATTTATAATCAGGCTAGGGGGTGGGTGTTAAGCAAATATGAATGTAATCCTAAGAAAAGCATGGTATCTAATGCAAACAAGATGCAGGATGACACAAGACCTATACATGATGTTCTAAACGCATGAGCATTTCAGCGTCAGAACGTATTTAGAAAGATCTATTTATTAACACATTTTTGAATTAAAGAAGAACGTAGCAATTTCATGAAGATCTAATTCTTTGTTAGACCGCTGAACCTAATACATGATTTTCTAGGTGTTCGTAGAAGTGTATACAGTGATGCGAAGTGTGTTCTAACACCGGATTTTGGCATAAGTAACATGAACATTCTGAAAACAATACCCTAAGGACATGATTTCTAGTGCAAGATTGATTGTGGTTAATGTTATCATTTAGCCTAGCAAAACAAGATTTCTAAGGTGATGCAATTATGGCAGATAAGAATGCTGAAGCAGTAATATTATGATAGCCGCTTTTATAGTTATTCGTCCTAGAACGGGATTTCTACATGTAATGAGATGCTGAATGCAGTAAAGTTGAGCAACATGATAGGTATGGCATGCTTGTTGTACCTAGAAATGGTTACTACTTGCACACATAAGGAACGTAAACCTAAGGCATGATCTCTACCCGTACCTACACTATAACATGCATATTCCCACCCGTTTTCACTATCCAACCCCAAATATTTGTCTACAAATTATTACAGGCCAGGAATGATGAATTACAAAACCAAAGTAAAAATAAGAAGTTATTTCTATAGGGAGCCTTCACTTAGGCCCAAATCTTCCAAACCTCAGTGTCGTTAGTAATTCATAGCCTTTCAAAGTCCGGGTGTGTCAAAGTTCCCTAAGGTCCTCGTGGGTTCCCGGGCAATGCTCACACCCACACATGGTCACCAAGACTTAAACATGTGCAGTGTGGAAATACCATCCTCAGTGTGTCAAACTTCAGAGGGAACTCAAGAGGTTCCCAAAGCAATGCTCACACTCACGGGGTGGAACTTAAGAGTCTAGGAGTAAAGTGAAGTGTTATGGATAAGTTTGAAAAGGGTTTTGACAGAAATTGAGTAAGAAAATAGTTTAAACAGGAAAGACTAATTTTTTAGGAAAAATAGAGTTCTGAAAAGTGGTAGTAAGATCAGTTTGAAAATGGTAAGGCAACCAAACAAACAACACATACAGAACAAGGACTAAAATAAATTCACCAACTACACACAGGGTAATGGGGAATTGGGAACGAATATGAAGCATGTAAGTGTGAGCACACAAGTATCAGAGTTACACATGGTTTCAGAATCAGAGAGGTCCTAAGGAGTTCACAGGTCCAAGGTATAATAGGCATTTCGAAGTTACACAGGAACAAAGCAATCACAAAGTGCAGGATGCATTACAACACAGAGGTCTAGACTATCATCAGGGAACATTGAAGTAGAGCCTAAAAGAGATATAAACATGTTGAGTCTAAGGGAGAAGACACATTCAGGGACACGTAATAGGCTATGAAAGTAGACATTAATTGCAAGTTGAACAGTAGAACCATAGGTAAAAACAAACTAAGAGCAAGATGTATTAATGTAATAAAAAAATCATGTTGTTTTGGAGTCTTGAATTGAAATCAGGACATACCCTTGAAGAGATAATGAGCAAGAGAAAGATAGCACAATAGTTAGCCTTGGCTTGTAGCCGGCTAACAATAAACAGTAGCAAGTAACACCAAAAGTAACAGAGTAGAGAGTTTAGGTGTAAGAGAGATAACTTTGAACCACAAGTGTTCGTGTCTGTGTCATTGAAAGGCTAGAGCTTTTATAGTTGAAAGACAAGTAGTAAATAATGCAGGAATTACATCAACATGGAAATCAAGAGATTCGAAATCAATTAGTCAGAAAATCAGGGCAGTTGTTCCCTTAAGTCCAGGGATTTCAAAATTCAAATGGTAAGACCGGCAATAAATAAGGTAATAAAAATCAGTACAAGACTAACAAGGAACGAGTCCAAGTTCATTAAGTATAGGGAAGTCAATTAAGACTAGATTCAGAAAGCTGTAATTAAGGAAGTAATTCAGTAAATAGAGCATCTCAGTAAACAAGATAAGTGAATCAATCGGTTTAAACAACAGGCAGAATTCTAGGGGTTTGAAAGACATATTCTCAATCAGATCATTCAATAAGAAAATCAGAGTCAATCAAGAGAGAGTCATGCTCTATATTTCAACACATATATAGAGAAGCAAACAGTCATAACAACCGACAAGTTTGGGGATGCATAAGTCCAAATAAACAATCACATATAGGTAACACAAGTAGGTTAGGCCTTAGCAAGCTTATTCGGAGTATAACAATAACAGACTCATAATAGGAATCAAATAATCAGGCTAATATGAAGAACCCAGACAGGAAAAATCATAACAGTTAGGGATTTAACATAGGCGAGTTAAAAAAACAACCAAAAGTTTAAAATCAGTCATGACATGCAAAAAACAAACTTAAACACAAAAGAAAAATTAGTTTAAACAGGCATAAAAGAACTCTGAGAAAACCCTAATAAAAAAAAAGAAGTAAAAATGCTTAAAGTTAATGATTCTTAAAAAATGAGTCAAGAACATCTTAAAATATAGAGAAACATACTTGAATCGTTAAAAAAAATAGCATAGATCTTAGAGATGTAGGCAAAAATTAGGGTTTTAAAAGAGAATCGAGTAGAACCGAAAAACCTGTTGTAAAACTAAACGATCATAACGGATATGGTGTGAATTTTCCCAAATCACACCGGGGAGACCAAGAACAACCAAAGCAGAAACCCTAGGTGCGAGTCAGCATGGCCCAGACCCTCGAGGGCCTCAGAGGGAAGATGAGCGAGGTGAGGGAGACTCATGAAGGTTAATGGTTGAAAGGATGGTGGCCGGAGACAGCCAAAAGAGGGAGGTGGAGCTTCATTAGAGACGAAGAGACGGAAGTCTCTAGAGACTAGAGAGAGAGAGAGAGACGATAGTTAGAGAGAGGAGTGGTCGTGAGAGAATGAGGGGTCGGAGAGGGGGTAGTTGAGAGTTAATTAAGGAAAGACTAATCTGGGTCGTTGATCTAATTTAATCAACGGCTCAGATTAGCTTTGGGGTTGGGTCGGGTAGAGAATTGGTCTTGGGCTGGGCCGATTAGGGGTTAAAGATCAGGTGGCTTGGGGTTAAAAATGGCTAGGTTTTAAATATAAAGTGGCTAAAATGTTAAATGCCCAATTAAATTGAATAAATGATTAATAAAACAACTAATAATTACAAAAAAATGAAATTGAGGTTAAATAGAATGAAATTAAGGTAATCGACTAATATCAAATATAAAAATGACTAATTATTGACAGAAAATAGAATAAAATGCTCGATTGTGCTATAATTGCAAAGTTGCTTTAATTATAGCTAAATAATGCCAAATCGGCCAATTTGTGAAATAATTAAATAAAAATAGGGTTAAAACAAGATATTGAGTTGGGAAACATTTTGAAATTGTTTATAACATAATTTATGAATAATATTTGAATGCAAAAAATAATAAATAGATAGGAAAACGAATTGATAAAATCATGAAAAATTATGAAAAATATAATTCAATATGAAAAGTAATTTTAAAGGTAAAGTATAAGTTTGAAAATAATTTTGAGGAAAAATTGGGTATCAACACTTGGATTGCAAATTCGAGTTTTGAGACGTTCAGAGGTCACTACGCGCGTGATGGCATTTTTGGAGCATCGCTTGGCTTGCTCGGTAGTGTAATTGACTTGTTCGAGTTAAGTGTTTTGCCTAACTTTGTTGAGGAAATTTTTTCTCCTATTTGTCATTATTTGTTACATGCGGGGGTGATACATATATGAGGTGACGAGCGTGTATGTATGTGCCGGGGTTAATTATGCTCGGGGGTAATTAAGCTATAATTGTATTTTGTAGAATTTTCGTAACTCCTTTGATTCATGCCTTACTTGTTTTACTGACATTAAGAACGTAGTACGAGATGTTAGTAATCAAGAATTAGCCTAATATAACTTGATCAATTTGATAGATATTCTTTGAATAGATAGATGTGTCAAATTCGTGCATCTCTATGCATAGTCATTAATACGTTGCTATGGTCGATATTTTGAGGTTCTAGATTACATGCTTGCGTTGTTGATAAATTGTGAGAATTGTGGAAGTAATTAAATTATGCAGCCTTTAGAATTTATTGAATAATTGTTTGTTTCGAAAGTAGTGATTGAGAATTTGTTTGGAATATTCCCTTGACACTCTCCTCGATGTTATTTATTCTTCCTACCTAGCTACCTTATTGAAAATTATATGCTTGGTATGGAAAAAGTATAAGGCACGAAGGGTGATGCCATGTCATTTCATATACATTATCATGTGAGGAAGAGTGTAAAGCACGAAGGGTGATGTCGTGCCATATCATTGAGAATAAAAGCACGAAGGGTGATGCCATGCCACATTATTGAGAGTAAAAGCACGAAGGGTGATGTCGTGCCATATTATTGAGAGTAAAAGCACGATAGGTGATGTCGTGCCATATTATTGAGAGTAAAATCACGAAAGGTGATGTCGTGCCACTTCATTTATATTGTTATGCTTTTATATTGTGAGGTCATGGCACGGAGGGTGTTTTCGTGCAGGTGAGGTTGAGGGACATGAATTATGATGTGATATTTGTTTTCCATGTATACATTCCCTCCTGCACCTTGAGTTGTTATTGTCTCCATTATATATTCTGTGTTATAGGTTGTTATTGTCCCGTACTTGACATCTATCTCAATTATTGTTGTGATGTCCATGTCTTTTACTTGCTTAAATTTGCATATGCCATGCCTATTTCCTGCTTTTATAATTATACTCATGTTATGCTTATTCTGTTGCACCTTAGTGTAATCCTTCCACCATGCTAGTGTTTCATGTCCTTATTTGTTGATTTGTGAAGACGATGTGTTTCCTTCTTGTTTGTCATATTTGTAATTAGGCCTTCATCATACTAGTTAATTGGAATCATAGCCCCTTTTTCCTAATTGTGGTCATTACCTCTGTGCTATCTGCTTATTGTGTCACTAATGTCCTTCTGTACATTCTCGGTTATTATTACTGCTTGCATATTTCCCTTCTTTGCCATTTCTATTGTCGGTATTTCTATCATTTGGTTGGTACTGTTTCACGCATATACTGTGAGAATGTGATAAATGCACGAAGAGTGTTGTCGTGTCGTTAGACTTGATGCCTTGAGTACTTTATCATGCTAGGAAAGTATATGAGTTCATTTTTGTGGTTCATGGGCTTTTGTTCTAAGGAAAAAGGTCGGTTGAGATGTTTAAAATTGTTAAATTGTGATTCTTCTGATACACATTTATTTCCAATTGCAATCGCATTGTGTACTCTATTATATTATTCTGTCTTTTGGTTCCATTGCTAGTTTACATTATCATGCTTATTAATGAGTATCTTTTAACTAAAAATCTCGTCACTACTTCGACAGGGTTAGTAAAGATACTTACCAGTACATGGGGTCGGTTGTACTGATTCTGCACTTCTGCACACTCTGTGCAGACTGTTGAAGTGGAGCTGCTGAAGAAGTCGGGGGCTGACCCTGAAGATGTTCGTGTATCCTGTATAGAAGCTACCACTTGTCCCTTTGTAGTTTTAGACATTATTGATTTGTTCATGTAGTTTTCAAACAGAATGTGTATTTATTCATACCAGCTTTGTATATTCTAAGTCTTAGAAGCTCATGAGTCGTACTACTAGATCTTGGGTACATTTTTAAAAATTCTGATAAATCCTAATTTAATTTTGATAAGTTTAATTGGGTGTTTCTTTTATTAATTGGTTTACCTAGCGGGTCAAGTTAGGTGCCATCACGACCTGTGATTTTTGCGTCGTGACACCCTCCCTAGTCAAACCATACCAAATTTACTCAAATCCGATACCAAAATCTCGATCAAAATCCCAAAATTCGGCATAAGAACTTTTCTCAAATTTTCCCCAATTTTCCTCCCCAAATCATAAATTATTGATAGAGTCAAGCATGAATTAGTGAGATTTAATCAGAAAGGAGTTAGAAATCATTATCCAATAACTTCCTCCGAAAATCTATTCAAATTTCGCCTTCTACCGAGCTCTCAACCAATTTTTGTGAAAATAAACTCAAACCCTCGTTTTTGAACTTTAAATTCTGCCCAGTGGTTTCGTAATCACGATCGCAGAAACACCTCGCGATCGCGAAGAACAACTTCGCTGCCTCAGACATTTACTCTACGCGAACGCGTAACACCTCACGCGAATGCGATACACTAGTTGTCCACACCTACGCGATCGCAATTGACCTCACACGATAGCGAAGAGAAACACTCAACTCCATTGTTGCCTCACTTCTTCTTTGCGAACACGGCCTAGCCCACGCGTTCGCGATGCATAACCTGACGAACCTACGTAATCGTGTCCCATTCTTGGAGAACGCGGAGAACTATCTTGGCTGGTCTCCCAGATGCTCTACACGATCGAGAGCCCTCTTACGTGATCATGATGAAGGAAACTAGCTGTAGAACACCAAAACAATCTGCCAACTCCCTAAGTCCAAAAATGACCCGTTGAGCATCCGAAACACGCCCGAGGCCCCCAGGACCTTAACTAAACATACCAACCAATCCTAAAACAACATACGAACTTTGTCGAGCCTTCAAATCACGTCAAACAACATCAAAACACGGATTATGCACGGATTCAAGCCTAATGAACTTTGAAATTTCTAAATTCTACGAACGATGCCGAAACTTATCAAATCTCGTCCAAATGACCTCAAATTTTACACACAAGTAAATAATGACCCTACAAACCTACTACCACTTTCGGAATTCAATCATTAACTACATTTCCTAAGATTTCAACCTAAAATCTAGTATTTGCATGGTCGAAATTGGGGGTTTGCGTAGAATTATTTTGTAAAATTTGGATTTAGACCTCAAATTGAGGTCGGATTCCAAAACAAATTTCATAATCGAGCTCAGGGTGAATGGGTAATCGGGTTTTGGTCCGAATTTTGGGTTTGGATCTAGCGGGCCCGGGAGTTGACTTTTGTTGACTTTTTCAATAATGATCTAAATTGAATCCTTTGAAATCGTGGGTAGTTCCTAAGGCTTAATTTTAATCGTTTGGTTGGTAATTTGCTAGATATTATTGGTTCGGAGGCTTGTTTGAAAGGCAAAGTTGTGGTTTAGCATTGAGTGATCTTTTGAGCGAGGTAAGTGTCCTGGTTAGCCTTGACTTGAGGGAATTAGGAACCTTTGGACTATGTGCTATGTGAATTTCATGTGAACGGCGTATATGAAAGGTAGTGAGTTCTTATGCGCCGCCGAATTATTTGTTTTCCTTGACTTTCCGATTTTCCATTGTTATCTCTTTCCCTGTCTTAACTATTATATGCTCTAAATGTTTTTCATGCTTAACTGCTACCTGTTAATCAATGTCTTCTCATGTTAATGATGTTAGATATTTTCATAGTTTCATGATTCCTTCTATTTGCTTAAACTGGTTTATTTGCACCTTCTAATTGTCAATTACTTGACTGGTCTCGCTGTGTAGTATTACTTATGTAGATTCCCACGTTGTACAAGGTTTCCTTTTTGGCTCAGTTTGGTATTTATTGATCGTAAAGGCTTTTCATGATTTGAATTGTTAATTTTACTGTGCACATTGAGTATTTGGTATTGATATGGTGGGATCAGGTTGCATGGAATCTAAAATAAGGGTGGATTGATATGGTGGAATATGGGTGAATTTGTACTGTACGGACGGATCGGGTTGCACGCCGCAATAGGTGGAATAAGGGTGGATTATTTCTATGAAATAAGGGTGAATTATGATACTGATATTGTGATATGGTAGGATCGGGTTGCGTTCCTCAACATATATATATATTATTTATTGTTGTTGATATTGTTACGGTGAAGTACGGGAGGATTTTGAGTTGTACGGTGGGATCGGGTTTCGCGACGCGACAACCTATGTGTTTCTATTTCCTTGAGCTGCGTTGGTTTTACGGTATATTCATTTGAACTCTAAGGATTGATCATTTTGAAAGTCACTGGCTTATTTCTTGAAGTTGTAGTTATTATTTTCAATTGATGCCTTATTTCATTAAGTATTGCATTTTCTGTCTTTATTTTATACTATGTACAAGTTGTAGTGTGAGTGACCCGCATTAGCCTCATCACCCTTCGTCGAGGTTAGACTCGGTACTTACAGAGTACATGGGGTCGATTGTACTCATATTACACTCTGCACTTCTTGTGCAAATTTTGGCATTGGTCCTACCTGATCGTGAGGCGTAGAAACATGAATCTGTTCATTGGAGACTCGAGGAAGATCTGCTGGCGTCCGCAGACCTTGAAGTCCCCTTTTTTACTGTTTCTTTTTGTTCAAAACAATTGTATTTTTTTCAGAATCTGTTTGTAAAAATCCTAGAAGCTCGTGAATTGTGACTCTAGATACGGATTGTAGTAAATATTATGGGTATTATTTTAATCCGCACTCACTTTTATTTCATTTTGGCTTAATTGACTTTATTTACTGAAATTGACTAATAATTGGCTTAACGATTCTATAACGTTGGTTTGCCTAGCAAGTGAAATGTTAGGCGCCATCACGATCCCGTAGGTGTAAATTTCGGGTCGTGATTGAAGTGTGGGCAAATTAACTAGTGTATGATATATTTAAGATCACAAGTTTCAAAAATTTTATTTCTTTGTTAAACTGCATTCCTTACCTAACTACATATAAATTAAAGGCAAGAGATCGTTTTAGCACGTGACCGAAACTATATATTCTCACTTTTAGCACGTGACCAAAACTATTCTCACATTTAGCTCGTGGTCGAAACTATGTACATTTGATAGTCGCAAAAGTGTATAAAATTTATATTTTTTATATATAATATACAGAAATGTACATAATAAACAAAAAATATATAGTTTCTTCACTATTATTTTGAGATCAGCTATACAATGTCATTTCCTTAAATTAAAACAAAGGAAATATAAAGTAAAAAAGTGAGCCTTGACTAGAAGTCCATTCGTTCAAACCCGAAAGAAATCCTATCTCGATCTGAATCTACGGATGATGATTGTGAGGGTGTTTGGCTAAGCTTATAAGCTGGTTAAACTAGTTAAAAGCACTTTTCGGCTTATCTACGCATTTGATAAAGTTAAAAGTGCCTATAAGTCAAAAATAAGCCAAAAGCCATATGATGATCATTCCCAGCTTATGAACTTTTAGCTTATAAGCACTTTAAGTTTGACCAAAAGTTTTACTATTTTATCCATAAAATATTCTTTTTTTAGAACATAACTTTTACATCGATACTCACTGCCTCAAGTACTATTTCAACCCCCCACCCCCACCCCACCCTGCCTCTTCAATTCTGCAATTCTCATTGACTATTTAAGATAATCAAATTCTCTATTCCTTTGCATATTTATATCTATGTGTGTATTAATCTTTGAACTGCATGTAATAAATGAGGATATATCAAAATTTTGGTGTATCAATGTTTGTTTCTCTTCAAATATTTTGTCCTATTTATGTTTAGTTTTTACTGAAAAACTTTTATCAATTTATTATTTTCTATAACTTATGATTATATGCTTATCATAAAATTAATTATATTTATCATAAAAGTTATCTTATCTAAGCACAATTGTATTTAAAATAAAAGGACAAATAGAATATTTTGTATTTGGATCAATTTGGGATCTAAATGTTTGAAGAACTAACAAGTGTCGGTCATCATATTGGCGTGCTCTATTCTGATCATAAAGAGAAGACCTGGAAGCCACACTAGCTAATACCCGAGGAGATTTGATGCTATTTGGGTCATTGTGGATCGGCTGACAAAGTCCGCGCACTTCATTCCTGTTTGTACTACTTATACTTTAGAGCAGTTAGCTGAGATCTACATCAGGGAGATTGTCCGGTTGCATGCGATTCCAGTTTCTATCATTTTTTATAGAGGTGCTTCACATCTCAGTTTTGGAGAGCCATTCAGAGAGGTTTGGGTACTCAGGTAGAGTTGAGCACTGCATTTCATCCTCAGACCGATGGGCAGTCGGAGCGGACTATTCAGATCTTGGAAGACATGTTGCGGGCTTGTTTCATTGATTTTGGGGGTTCATGGGACCAATTTCTGCAACTTGCGGAGTTTTCATATAATAATAACCACCAGTCCAATATTCAGATGGCCCCGTATGAGGCTTTATATGGTAGGAGGTGTAGATCTCTGGTTGGTTGGTTTAAGCCGTGCGAGGCTAGGCTATTGGGCACAGACTTGGTTCAGGATGCGTTGGAGAAGGTGAAGTTAATTCAGGAGCGACTTTGCACAGCGTAGTCTCGGCAGAAGATTTATTCGGACCGAAAGCTCCGGGATGTGTCTTTCATGGTGGGAGAGAAGGTACTGCTAAAGGTGTCACCCATGAGGGGGTTATGAGATTCGAGAAGAGGGGAAAGCTGAGTCCCCGGTTCATCGGTCCTTTTGAGGTGCTTCAGAGGATTAGAGAGGTGGCTTATAGACTTGCCTTGCCACCCAGCTTTCCAAGTGTTCATCCGGTATTCCATGTGTCGATGCTCCGGAAGTATATTGGTGAACCGTCTCATGTTCTAGACTTCAGCACTGTGAGATTATGCACGAGGGGACATGCCGTGCCGTTTGCTGTTCATTATCTGTCCTGAGACGTTAAATTCCTGCTTTTACTTTTTACACTTCAGTTATTACCCTGTTCTACTATGCTAGCATTTTGTTGCCCCTTTTACCCAGCATGTTCTCCCCGTATCTGTCTTACTTGCTTATTACCGTCGATATTTTCCTGTTATTATAGAGAATTGCACAGGTACATATATTTTTGTCGGTCCTAGCCTCGTCACTTCTTCGCCGAGGTTAGGCTCGACACTTACTCAGTACATGGGGTCGGTTGTACTGATGCTACACCTGCACTTCTTTATGTTGTGCAGACTACGCAGCCGGACCCGGTGGTCACTGACGGTCGGAGCATTCCATCAGTTCATACAAGAGACATCGAGGTAGACCCGCAGACGTTCGTGGGCCTTGGCGTCACCTTCTACCCTTCAATTTCAGCTCTGTCTTATCTTATAGTTCAAAGACAGTCATATGTGCTTATTTTTAGACCTTTGTTTTAGTAATCTCTTAGACAGTTTGTGAGTATGTGACACCAGTTCTGGGATTTGTATATGGGTTTTATTTCGAAGTTGCTATATTATTTTTGGTAATTTGTTAACCTTCATATTGTTGACCATTGATGCCTTAGTTATCTTGTTCATTTTAGTTGTTAATGAGTTTTATTTAGTTCAAACGTTGGCTTGTCTAGCGGGTTCAACGTTAGACACAGTCATGGCCCGAAGGTGGGATTTCGGGTCGTGACATCAGTAAACTCTTGTACATACTTATGTTGTTGTTCGTTAACTTGTGTTGTCTTCGTACATATGCTATCTGTGTGTGTATATATATATATATATATATATATATATATATATATATATATAACAAAAACAAAAACAAGTAGATAGTAGCATGCATGTCATCAGTAGTAATTAGCAATGAATTCCCCTTGGTTTTTCTTTGCCAGGTTCTTTTCCAAGGGTGTAATAGTAGAACCATAGTAGTAGGATGAAACGTATTGACCAGTTTTGTGTAAGTGTCTAGTCGCAAGCATGTGTATCTATAAATAGCCTACACCCTTCCGTTATAAAAAAACAAAACAAAAGTATCTTGTGTTGTAAGGGCAATCAACTGTGTGAACTTGAGGCTCACTTTTTGACTTTATGCTTACTTAGAATTATACATGTAGATATGAGAAAAGCTTCGAGTTTCCAAGTGTTGACTCGAGAGCTAAAACTATGCTGACCCAAACAGTCGCGTGCCGTGTGTGTTAGCTTTTGTATAAATAATTCTTGTGTCTACTTATGTTATCTAGAACTTGCCCGGTTGGTTTTTTGATGCTAATGATAAGTAAATTTAGTTGGAGAAATGACCTTAGGAATTATCTGTGATATGGAAAAACCCAGTGAGTCTTTCAAGCTACCCAATGTATTCATGATTATCACTAGTTACCCATTTGAGCCTTTAGCCTTTTTTGTTGGATACCTCGCTACAAACCTTTCCCATTTTTGTGAAATAATTCTCTCTTTTGAAACCGTCCCTCCTTGAACATTGAAAATGAGGCTAAAAGCCTAAGTTGGGGGTGGGGTGTCAAAGTGGAAGTTGATAAGGTTGTACATCGAGCGTAGGAACCTGTACCTCAGAATATTCCTATGAGATTATTCAAACTCCAAACAAAAAAAAAACAAAAAAAGAGAGAGACAAAAAGAAAAGAAATATCTGTATATATATATACATATGAAGCTTTGAAGAAAAATATAAAAAAAGAAGAAGAGAAACTAGAGGGGTATGTCAGGTTGTTCAAAGTTGGTAACTAAGTACCAATAAGGGCTATGTGGTTTGAAAAGAGACAAAGGGCATTGAAAGAGAAAGATGTGAGTAGTGTTCAAGGAGGGTGTAGTCACTTGTACCCAAATGATTATCCAACCCTTCCCTAAGCCTACATTACTAGCTTAAAAAGTCCTTATGGGATCTCCAACCGAATGTTCTTAAATAGGCAACGAATCAAAATAAGGGCAAGCCTATGGTATGATGTGTTGTAACACTTGAAACTCTTTGTGAGAGTGAGTGTCTTTGTAAATATGTCCCTTGTTGATGTCACTGTAAATATTGAGAGTTGGGTCTTTTTTCTGGTAAGGGCACATGAACTGTGAAGTCTGACATAAGTTGAGTTCTTGAAGTCGGATTCTAGTGCACTCAGCTGAGAGTAACATTTTGTCAAATCGATCAAGGTTCAAAGTTCACAAGTTGATTAGTTTCCTTGTATTTAACAATGATTGTTCATAAAGGGTAAATAAACGAAAATGCGTGCTTGTGGTACTAGAAATTAACACCGCCCTTGGTCATTATGGTTTCCGGTTTGGAGTCTAGGTTAGGATAAAGTCGTTTTTGTTGTTTGAGGACAAGCAAGAGTTTAAGTTGGAGGTGTTGATGTGCCGGAGAATTTCGGCACATTTAATACCAAATTGCTTAGAGTTTAGCTGGTTCTAAGTGCATTTATCTGTTATACTCATGAAATTTTGATGTTTTGCAGTGCATGAGGCTTGAAAACTCAAGAACATGTAAAAGAAGTCAAAAAGACAAGAAAAAGGCAAAATGCGGTCGCAGAAGTGAACTTGCGGTTTGCATATTCAACATGCGAACCGAAGAATCATCAAAGGAATCGCAAAGCTCAACAGCCTGTTAAGCCTATTTCTCGGGCAAGAATGCGATCCATTATGCGATCGCATAATGGATTTGCGAGCCGCACAACGAACCGCAAAACTCCTATGCTGAAAGCTAAGAACAAACATACGATGCAAATATGCGGTCGCATAACATCAATGCGAACTGCATATCAAGAATGCAATGGGTACCTGGAAGCTATGGTTTTGAATCTGTGATGGGTCCGCGAAGAATGCGAACCGCATTCCGGTTATGCGACAGGAATGCGGTCGCATAGTTGATCTGGAAGGGCAATTTTGTCCGTTTTTCACTCCGAGTTTTAGCCCACTATAAATAGATTTATTGGGATTTTGTGGGTAATTCTTGTCTGGTTTTTGAGCTACAATACACTCATTGAATATTCCTCTCTTTTGGAAGCTTTAGAAGTGAAGATTCTTGTATTTTCTAAGCTTTATGACATTCATTACTCTTAATTTCTTGTCTTTAAGTATGAGTAGCTAGCTTTAAATACTAAGGTTGTGGACCCTAAATGGGTGTTATGTTATTGGGTATTAAACATTGAATATATATATAATGGTTGGTTGATATTTATTTACTTCTCATTCTTCATTTATTGTTGGTGGTTGCAAAAATTAACAAGTGCCATTAATTCTTTCTTTATTTGGAAAAGTGAGTTAAGATTGGTAGGAGTAAATATCAAAGACTCAAGACTTTAAACCTTGTTTAATAAAATCACTTAGGAATAAGTGGGCTTTATTTGCCATTAGTTGATTATTCTTCATTGCAACTCTTTTATATTTGGGAAATCATAAAGAGGAAATACTACCCAACTATTGGAAAATATTGGGTAGTCACTTAGAAATCATTTGCATATCTAAAGGGTCTTCCATTAGAAATATATCATATTAGTACCTATTAGCATTACATTTCATTTAAGGGGACACAACCTTGGTTTAGTTAATCACTTTAATTACAAATTTAATTAATCATACTTGTCACGATTTCAATGAAACCTATCATACAATCAATTCTCATATTCTTGTTACACTAACGGGATAGAGATACGATTTGAGTAAGAATCACACTACCCAAGTAAACTTTTCACACCTATTCCATGTGGGATTCGACCCCAAACTTGTTAAGTTATTATATTTGACATCGATCGCTTTACACTATTTTAGAGTGTAATTTGAGCGTATCAAGAACCGCAAAAGCGGTTGATTTTGACGCATCTACAGGCCGCAGGTGCGAGTTTGGGCTCGTATAATGAAAAGTTGCAGGTGCGGTATATTTGACCGCAGGTGCGAGATGGTGGACCACAGGTGCGAAAAGCCCGGGCAGAAGGTATATAAGTTGGACTTAGCGGAGTTTTGGTCTTCTTTTCACCATTTTTCATGCGGGTTTCAAGCTTTTGGAGGGTTTGTGAAGAGGGAAACAATAGTTCTTCATTGAGGTAAGGCTTTTAGACTTTATAACTCGATTATATGTGATTAAAGACCTAATTAGTGGTGATAATTTGGGGAAAATCAGTGTAAAAAGGGGTAATTAGGGCTTGAGATTTAGAGACCTTCTAATGGGGATTTGAGGGGTCATTTGGATTCCAATTTCAGTGTTCTTGATATGTATAGACTCGTGAGAGGATGAGGATCGTTATGGTGTAAATTTTATCGAGTTCCAATACGTGGTCCCGGAGGTCGTATTTTGGCCAATTTCCAGAATTGTGCCTAATGTTGATATTTTTCGATTGGGTATCATCTCCCTAGGATATTTTGATGTGATAAATCCGATTTTGATAGATTCGGAGCATTCGGGAGCCGATTCAAGGGGCAAGAATATTGCGGAGTAGCTTGTCGGGATAGTTTGAGGTAAGTAAGGACTTTACATCTTGTCCTGAGGCTACAAAACCCCGGACTTAGCATCTTTTCACTGTGTTGGAGTGACGTACACACGGGATGACGAGTGTGTGGCGTACACTGATTGGGGAATTTGAAACTAGTCCTTTTCGAGGCAACTATTGAGTTGCGAAACTGCTTTCACATCATATGATAAATTGTATTTCTATGTTTTTGGATGTATTTGGGTTGTAAGCAAGAGTTTGGGGCCTCGTGCTGATCTGTTTAAACTCCTTGGGAGTTGTTTTATGATATTCCTCACGTGGTAATGTGATGACCCAAAAGTTCATCTTATGTAATTTAAGCTATATCTGTGTTCCGAGGATCCGAGAGCCTCCGTTAGTCTCACCTCGTAATGCGTGCGCAGCCCGGGCGTGTGGCCAAGAAACTATTATGTGGAAAGTTGATGAAAATGAGTTTTGATAATTAATGAATGAATATAGTTGACCTTGGTCAACATTTCTGGTAAACGGATCCAGACCCGTGATTCGACGGTCCCGGAGGGTCCGTAGGAGAATATGGGACTTGGGCATGTGCTCGGAATCGAATTCCGAGGTCCCAAGGCCAAGAAATGAATTTTTAAAAGAAATTGTTTTCTGAAAATAATAAAGGAATAAGAAAGTGAATAATTATGTGAAAATAGTGTTACCGGGCCCGTATTATGGTTCCGGAGCCCAGAACAGGTTCATTATATATTAATTGTCTTATTTGTAAAATTTGGTGTAAAGCGGGCGTGAATTGAGTGGTTTCGGATCATAATGAGGTTTTGAGATTTTTAAAAGAACTTGAAATGTGGCATGGAAAGTGATGTGATGTTCCCGAGGTCCGAATGAGATTCCGAGACCGGGAATAGTTCCGTGGTGTTAATTATAACTTGTTTGCAAAGTTTGAAGTTGTTCCGAGCAGTTTAGGCCGGTTCGGCGTAATGAGGTGAATTCTAGAATTCTAAAGTTCTTAAGTTTGATTAATTGGATTTTTGAGGTTTTATTATGTGTTTTGATGATATTTTGATGATTTAAAAGCTTGGACAAGTTCGTGTGATGTTTCGGGAGTCGTGTGTGTTTTTGGTATTAAGCCCCGAGGGCTCGAGTGAGTTTCGGGTAGCTAACGGGGTGTAAAAAGTTAAAAAATCTGGTGTGATGTTGCAGGTTTCTGGTGTC
>ML246977.1:0-27104 GCA_005239495.1 Nicotiana undulata
GTCTTGGTATGCATTTTTGTTATAGATATTATAGGTATGTCGGGGCCCTGTTCCGGCTATGTTCATTACTTATGCTCATTTAGAGGCTCATTGACAGGTGTCGACTCATGTATAGTTTGGTATGCCTTGTTGGCTAATTTTTGTTGTATAGTCTTTCATGGTAGCGTTGTAGCTCGTACCTTTTATGTAGTTTCTTAGCAATCTTGTCATCCCATGTGATNGTATGTTGGTGCTCGGCAAATATGGCCCGGGTGCTAGTCATGATCCTCGAGTTTGGGTCGTGACACATGTGTCAAAAGTCTTTGTAACTAGATAGCAACAAAGTGACTTGTAAGAGTGTTTACAAGTTAGTGTGTTGAAGTCTTTGTAAGGTTGACTTTCAAAGTGGCTTGTACTAGTTTAGATTACACGTTAGTGAAGTTGAAATCCTACAAGTGTAGGTCGTGGTTTTTGTCCCCTTGAGTGGGATTTTTCCACGTAAAAATCCCTTGTCTCTTTACTTGTCTTTCTAACTCTTAACTCTCTGGTAACCAGTAGAGGATCTGGTACCTCTACTTTTTGGTGGACTCTTAAGAACTATCAATGATATATTTGGTAATTTTATTCCTTTTTAATGGAGGCAGAGGTGATTTAGGGTAGAGGAGGGTGGTTGAATGGTGGAGGATAGAATCAGAGGAGAAGGGGATGTGAAAATTAGGTGGGTCTACATTATTTTAGGGGGGAAAACCTAATTTAGGTAGGCAACTCACGTTTCATAGAGTGCATTTCACGCAATAAGGGCTGACATGGTCGGGTGTTTAGTTGATCTTCTGAGAATAAATAATGGCCTCAGTTGAGGTGTTCAATTGATCGTTGAAGACAATTTAAAGGGGCCGTTTATGTATTTCGTCATTATATTATGATAAATAGTCAGGTCATCGTAATTATTATATTATGTAATTACTAGACCGTACTTTCCGAACCGACCTTAATGGATCTTGATACTGAGTACAAGCTTGTAAATTGGAGTTAACACATTTGTTGCAATTACCTAAAGACATACTCATTCTAACTCATTACTCTCTTCGGTTTACAATAAGTTACCAGTTTTCTTTTTCATTTTGGTTCAAAATAAGTGTGCAGTTATGTAATCAAGAAAGAATTCAATTTGTTTTTACAAAATAATTCCTACGTACATATTCCTAAAAGGTTTTCTTACCCCTCACATTAAATATTTAATTAGGGATAATTTAGTCATAGCAGATATTTTAGTATATAATTTAGTTTTTTTTTAATGAGCGTGCTAAAAGGAAATTGGTCACTTATTGTAAATAAAAGGGAGTAACCATTCTCTTCCTTTGTCTTTTGCTTTTCAACTCACTCCCGAAAAGTTAAAAAAACAGAGTTGATTGGTCGAGTCAACTAATGACTGACATGGTGCATTTTGTTCACTTAATTGTATACTTTTACGACTAATTAATAATTTTAGCATAAACAGTAAACTTTTCATTTTCTGTAGTCAAAATCTTACTACAAGCATAAAAATTTAGCGGAAGATAACTACACACTTCAAAAAAAGGGAGACCAACTCCTCGAAACTCACGAATCTATCGCCAATAAATGCTCTCCTCATCTTCCCCACTTTGAACATTTTCATTTTCGACTCACATTTTCTCCGCCGTAGCCTTTTCCTTTTCCTTTTCCTTTTTCATCACAAACCAACCGATTATTCCAACCATGTTGAGATCTATCGCCCGCAGAACCTCGATCACTGGCGCATACCTCACGCGCCGGGGATTCGCGTCGGAGTCCGCTCCTGACCGGAAAGTCGCAATTTTAGGGGCAGCTGGTGGGATCGGACAGCCTCTATCACTTCTTATGAAGCTGAATCCTTTAGTATCACAACTCTCACTTTACGATATTGCCGGTACCCCTGGTGTTGCCGCTGATGTCAGCCACATCAACACCAGATCTCAGGTTTACTCTCTGCTTTATCTACACTCTTATATTTATGGAGTTTACTGCTGTAATTGTTTTTCAAGTTGTGTTCTATCTGATTTACTCATTTCTAGGGTTTTACATCATTAACGGTTCGAACTGGCATTGATCCGTATTTTACGCTCTTCGTGATGTGCGTTTGTGTGTGTGTGTTTCTCACTTGTTAAGGTCCAGAATTTTAACTGCTCTGATTCATCAGTATCATTTGATGAATTCAGTTTGTACTTTGTATGTTTGTGTGACTCTGTAACTCTTTTTTCTTGAGTTTTATTTCAATTATTATCATATCGCTAGTAATTTTTTGTCAGGTATGGTGATAAGCTAAATATTAAATTATATAGTCAATAGGCCAAGAAATATCGAAACAAACTTTTATCAAATTTTATATAAACATGTGTTTTGGATCATACACGTATTTTTAGATTTACAATTGACTGATTTGCTATGACTAATAAAAAAATTCAATCACAACTACTGTACTCCAGTGTTTATTATTACTTATTAGAACTAGAATCCCTAGACTATAATTCTTGTATAATTTTCAAGAACGAAAACTCATATAAAGTACAATTTAAGATGAAATTTAAGATGATGCATGTGGAAATATGAGAAATATTACATTCCTCTTCTTAAGATGAAGATTTTACTAGCAAGGAGTTGTTTAAAAGTAGGAACTATCAAGAAGGACGGAGGTGAAGTGAGACTGGAAAAGATCGCGGTGTCACTTAATCTTCTTAGAGAATGACATGATAGAAGAAAATGTAGTAAATTGATTTGAAGTATGATGATTAAAGTGAAAGATTGCTATGAGGTTCTTGAGCTATGGGAAAATACCTAACTAACTGAAAGGTAATTTTATAAAATGATTGTGAGACAGCTTTTAACCACATGGCTGTGGGTGCGATTCCCATAGACGACGCCATATTTATAATGATTTTTTTCATCAAAAGAATGGTTGTGGGGTCATCAATGTTATAGTGTGAAAATGGGTCTCTAATGCCTATCATATACATAAGATAAGCATCGTTGAAACTTTAAATGTGAATGCTAAGGTGTATGTGGTCATATAAAATTGGACATAAGGATCGTCAAATAAAAAGTGCAAGTATGACACATAAAGGATAAAAATTGAAAGTTGCCACAGATGGTCAGGCTATACCTTACATGAACCAACAAACGCAGCTAGTCCTTATGTGCGACACTGGGTGCTAAAAGGAGATGGGGTAGTTGCTTGAAAAGACGTGCAATCTCTCAAAATCGATACAGATGTATCCAAGAGAATAGCACAATAAACAAAAGATACACTTAAGAGATGCCAACAAGCTGGATTAAGTCTTACGCGTTGTTAAACTTGCTTTAAATACAGATAGGAATAAGTGTGAGATTTTGAGAACTTTTAGTATTAGGAACTCCTAATTTACCATAGAAGAATTAATATTAAAATGAAATGGACTCAAATAGAGCAAGATATCTGGAGGATATATATCGTTGGGTCCTGTTAGTTACAGATTGAGGAATAGTTGATTAATTGCTTGATGTTTTTATTACTTTAATAGTCAAATGTACCAAGTTTGCTCAAAATATAAATAGAGATAACTAGTCAGAGATGGTTAACTGAACAAGTGACAATATATGAGTCTATTTTTCCCTGATTTATGTGTTTTTATGCAGTTACTGCTAATACTTGTGAGGTCATCCTTGTTGAATTTGGTATCCGACAATATGGGAGTAACTACATAATTAATGTTGATATTGTGAATACAGAGAGTAAACATGATAACCAAACACTGAACAACTAATGCAGAAGTTAGTTGGGGTATATTTTCACCCATATGGATCTCCAAAAGACCCCAACTTTACTCCTGATGATGTAATCCTCTCCACAATTAGCCAAACGGATGGAATAGTTTTTATCCCACTTTCAATCGCACACTAAATGACATCTCAGTGTCTGAACCTATTCCTTGGCCCTTGCAGTTCCTTGACCATCGATGTTTTTCCTGGCAGGTTTCTGGGTTTGCAGGAGATGAACAGCTAGGACAGGCTTTGGAGGGAGCTGATGTTGTCATCATTCCTGCTGGTGTGCCACGAAAGCCTGGTATGACCCGTGATGATCTGTTCAACATTAACGCTGGTATTGTTAAATCTCTTTGCACAGCCATCGCAAAGTATTGCCCTCATGTAAGTACCCATATTGGTTTATATACAAGTTTAGCCGTTGGCATAGCAAATACTGATTTTTCCTCTTTCCTCCACTGCCTCCCCTCAAATCTCCAAAGGCGCTTGTCAATATGATCAGCAACCCTGTGAACTCCACTGTCCCAATTGCCGCTGAGGTGTTCAAGAAGGCTGGAACCTATGATGAAAAGAGACTCTTTGGAGTGACCACACTTGATGTTGTTAGGGCAAAGACTTTCTATGCAGGAAAAGCTAAAGTTAATGTTGCTGGTATGCATTGTGTACTTCCTGGTTTAGAAGTGCTTTTATGTTATTTTACTTGCACCATAAATTCATGTCAAGTTCTCTCCCTACTTACAATTTACTTTGTTCCAGACGTCATTGTCCCCGTGGTCGGTGGTCATGCTGGCATAACCATCCTCCCACTATTTTCCCAAGTAATCCTTTTTTTCTTCTGTTTTATTTAAGTTATTTAAAGATTTAACTCTATCTTGTAACTTAATTCTTTTCTTGTTATCTCACAATGTTGCAAATAGGCCACCCCGAAGGCGAATTTGGGAGATGAAGAAATTGAGGCACTCACCAAGCGAACCCAAGATGGTGGCACCGAAGTTGTGGAGGCCAAGGCAGGAAAGGGTTCAGCAACCCTCTCTATGGCGTATGTTTCTACTCATGCCTCTCTTCTATATAGTTTTATTTTGAGGTTTTAGTAAACCTTGTCTCTGTATGGTCAAGAATTTTCTGATGTCAACAAGGAATGCCTACATAGGCGTGTGCTTCTAGCAAAATCAAACACTTGTATAGAGGGTTAAGGTCGCTCTATCACTAGGTTTCTTCTGTATGCTTCAACAAGATTTATAAAAAACAACTATGTATTTCAACAGGTTTTCTCTATGCTAATGATGATCACTCCAAAGTTCAGACCCTTTTTTGCATGTGCCATCGTATGCCACAAATGGAAATAGTGCATGCTGCACAATGACCACAGCATCATACAATATCGATTTTGTCTTACCTTGAATATAAAGTTTCCATGCATCTAGTATTTAAGGGACCTTGCCACTCGAGAGATCAGTAGAAGCGATGCTAATAAAAAAAATAAAAAGACTTCTCTTTGTTGTTACTAGTCCAAAGCTACCTTTTTTGCGTATCTTCAGTGTGATAACTTAGTTTGGAGCAATTCTTTTCACTTCCGCAGCTATGCTGGGGCCATCTTTGCCGATGCTTGCTTGAAGGGGCTGAATGGGGTTCCAGATGTTGTAGAGTGTTCATACGTGCAGTCAACTGTGACAGACCTGCCTTTCTTTGCATCCAAGGTAATGATATCCTCTCTAACCCCTAAAGACATTTCGTACATGTGTGTCCACATCTCTAGTTTGCCTATCTATTGATGGATCTTCATTTTCTGTCAGACGATGACGTTATTTGAAACCGTCTGAATAATTTGGTTATCTCTCTGTTTATGAAGTAAAAAATGGGAGATTGAAGATGTAAGGGAAAAAAAAGAAACTTACAAACTTTGATTTACTAGGACATGGTATCCGCTTCGTTCTTGTTGTCCGTTACTGTTGTGTGAGTTTTGACAGATCTGATCCTACAGAATTTTTTGTTCGAAATGTTAAGAATTACTTAATTTTTGTGAGTTAAGGTACTTATGGCTCTTAATGCACAAAAGATAGCTTTTATTTGTTAGCTTTGATTATGGACGGCCTTGCTATAGTTATTACTTTGACGCTTATGCAGTAAGACCAATGAGGATCATTGTAACACGTTATTTGGCAAATAATGCCTCTAACTGCTGGACTCTATGTTTCTCACATGATTTTCATGCATTATAGACCATAATAGACTCCAAAGAGTATTCCAATAATTTGGGACTAAATGTAGTTAATTGATTGAAAAAGTAGGCACCTCGTGTCTGTTTTTTTTACTCTGATTTTGGCTCTTATATTTACTCTTCTCAGGTGAGACTTGGGAAAAATGGTGTGGAGGAAGTGCTAGGATTGGGTCCACTTTCAGACTTCGAGAAACAAGGACTTGAAGCTCTTAAACCAGAGCTGAAATCCTCCATTGAGAAGGGAATCAAATTCGCTAATGACAATTAAAAAAGAAAAATACTCCCAAGTTTTTCCAATAACAATTTTGGATTCGTTCGAGTGATTGGGTTATCTTTCGAGAGTTCCTTGCAGCCTGAGGCATTTGGTTTTACTTTTATCCAACATAGTAGGCGTTAGATATACACTGTTCTGCAAATAATCAGGCAAACTTCTGATGATGCTTTATGTTCTAAAACGTTGAACCTACTACATGCGTAAGATTATTGTTTTGTGAATGGTTGGAGAGTTGATGTGGGGGGTGAAAAAGGGCAATGACCCATGTACTGGTTTCACCTGCTGTATTCTACTGTTCTTCAGTTGGGAATGAAGAGATTAGCTATAATAACAAGCAACTTTCAATATTCATGTATTCGTTGTCCTTTTCCAATGGCGGAAGGGAAAGAAGGTTAAACCTTAAGTTAAACGGTTACCTTAATTTGGGGTGTAAGTTTCATGAACTGCCACTATCGGAATCAACCTTTCTAAGGTTGGGGTGAGGATTGTGTATACACTACTCTACTTATGGGATTATTCTGTGTTTGTTGTTGTATTTCATGAACTGCTAACGCGTAAGTTATCTGTTTGGTAAGATGAAGTTTAGACATAACTGGTGTGAAAATGCGAACATGCTACAAGCTTATCAATCTATATCTATATTATTAATTTATATTAAATGTTGAATGACAAAAATATTCTTGAAATATTGATAGGACTTTTTTTGACCTTCAATATTTATATAATTTAAGGATATAATTGTAAAGCGGGATTTCTTTTCTATTTACCTACCCCGAGCCTAAAAAGTAGATCATACGAAGAGTCAAATTCTTTATTCTTCTTCCAACTCCATGTTTTGGACTCTCCTCCTTATCAACTACTTCTTGGTAACCTACTTGTATTCTTCAACAAATACGTTTAATTGTTTTCCTTTTTGTTGTCTACAAATGGTTAATTCCTATAAAAGATGTCACTGTTCCGCATTATTCATTATTCGTATTGCAGTAGAAAGAAGCAAGAACTCCAGTATTAATTATTCTCTTCATTGTTCTTATTTTTCAAGTATGCTTTGGGTTAAGGTCATGTATATGAATTAGAGAAAATAGTCGTGGTTTAGAAATTCTATAAAAAGAAAAAGTAAAACAATGGCTGATATCTTATAGATAATATATAAGTTATTCGACCACACTGGATATACAAGGACCGCATGTTATAGATAATACTTGAAGTAAATACAACTGATAATTAATTCTCTTTCTGAATTAATAATGGAATGCAATACTATACCAATTCAAGTTGGACAATAACACGAAATAATAGAATCCCACAGCATGTTTCTTAAGTTCCAAAACCATACCGATCCATATAGACAAGAGCATTATGAGGCATAGTGTTGAATGGATTCAAGGTATGAAACCTAATTTTTAGGAATAACACTATATCGGATAATTAAAAACTAAAGTACCGGTAGTGCAAGAAAATATTACAAAAATATTCTCTTTTACCATTTTTTATTTATACTAAAAAATCTTCAAATCCTATCAAAAGTATTTTCACAAAGAAATTAAACGCACAAATCTATCTAAAAATAAAAAAATGGCATGCGAAACCAAAATTGAAACTTTTGAGCATCTTTTTCTTTTGGATATTTTCTTTGTTTTGAATGACACAAATATATTAAGTGTCAATTCTACTTAGTGTTAGAAAATTCATCACTTAATCCTGTAGTTTGGACTTAAGAAAGATTACTAAAATATGTTGTAACATTATGTTCCCTGATTACGTATTCGTAATACTTCCGAATTTAAAAGACAACTAATTTTACTGTGAATATAAGACCATATTTGCTTTATTTCTTTTATACACATTATCCAAAAAAAATAATATATATATACGCCTAACACAAGATCTGCAAAGAAATACTCCTATTAGGCAAGATATGATTATAATCTGTATTTCTCTACTCTACAAATACATATAAAACAAACATAACAAAATTGATTATTTTTGCAGGTTCATATGATTGCCAGTCATTTTTAATTAAATATTATGTTAATGTGATAATACTAACTTTCAGCATTTAAAAGGTTGTTGCATTTTCTATATGCCAGCTGCTTTCTACATGATTCTTTCTTCTTATATATATACTTATACATTTTGTTTTAATTTATTATTCTTTCGTATAAATATTTGACTAAATTTTTACGTGCATTGCACGTACATAAAAACTAGTTATTATACAAGAATGAATACAATGTCGGTTTACAAAAGTTATCTTATAATATTAAATATAATAACTCGTAATAAAAGGACATGACCGGAATTATAGATATTAGCCTTATAATCCTATTAGTTTTAGGCCATAATACTACACGTTAGGAATCTACATGATTACCTTTAGAAATCCTATCAACCATTTCTCAAAATAAAAAGGAATCCTCCTCTTGAGGTTGGTAACCTAGCCCAAAACCATGCTCATGGGAAAAAAGTATGGGGAAATTAAAAGAGACCTTGATGTCTTCGCCCTAAGCGCATGCCAGGTCCTTTCCATTCACTCGAATTTCTTCCGTTTCATCGATTTTGTCCGGATCCCACCTTTCTTCCGAAAAAAGGGAAGGAGAAGGATAAGGATCTTCTTCAGTGGATCCCTCTTGTTTCCTGTTTAGTCCCCTTCATTTCGGAAGCTGTTTATATTTCTACATCTCGCTCCAGTCGCCTGAAGCCTTGTGGATTGATTGTGGGGGATTTAGGCGTGTCACGCCAACCATCTTCCAGTTCTGGTTCATAAAAGTAAACACCAAACTAATCAAAGATACCCAGAACAAAGATATGTTGATAAAAAGAATTTTGATGAATTCATTCTGCAACCTCAAACTTTAGTATAATTATTTTGGGCTGTCTAATTCATATAAAATTTAACAAGTAAATATCGTTAGTTGTGTAGTCCTATTACTTTTAGGATATACTCCTTAAAAATTTCTATTACTAATTTAATCTGAAAACGTATTATAATGTCCTATTACTAATTTAATTTGAGAATGTATTATAGTTTTCAAATCATTTAGAAAAATGAGAGCCTGTATTGTTATAAAAGTATAAATACAATATTAATACATCAAAATAGCCCTAAAATATTAAACAGAAGAACTCATAGGGAAAGGACATAACTGCAATAACCTATTTTTTGGGTTACAATACCTTCTATGTTAATTTTTAATAATTAAAATTAATAAAATTTTGTCTATTAAATTCTTACTAAAAATATGTAAGAAGGTTTAATAAAATCAATTTCATAAGAATCCTCCATATTGGAAATACATTATCACTTTATAGTATCCAATACGAAGAAAAAATAAAAGTAATATTAAGTGGATTGAATAAAGAGTTGAAATTGAGAAAAACAAAGTACCCTCACGATAATATATTTTTATATTATATTTAAACTATTTTCCTACTCAAATAATATTTGTTAATCAATTTTTCGTGTAATATTGACAAATACTCAATTATTAAACAACAACCTTAGAAAATATTTAAAAATATAAATATGTGAGAAAGAGAAAAATAGTTGGTAGAGTCAATACCACTAATGATTCTACAAACATAAAGATCCAAAAGTGAAATGTTATATCAATCTTTTGCTCTTTGAAAATAAAATTTATAGTGGATAAAATTATAATTAAGATTAAATATTCAAAACAAGAGATGAACTAATATTAAGATAATACTCCTAGGCTCTTATAGTTGCTTGTGATGAAGCACAAGCGCCGGACAATTATTTTTTAAATTCATCATATGAGTAAAATTTTTATTCAAGTTAAAAAAAAATTAGAGTACATAAATTTATTCCATATAAAGAGCGTTAGAACAAAGTTAAAATGTTAGTATATTATTAAGAATCAGAATGCTTTACAAGTGTCTCAGAAAACACAATTAAAGATAAATCCTAAACAAGAGCAACCTTTCAAGACTAATATTATAAAGAGTCGCCTTTGGTATAACGGTATTGTTCTTTGAAGATGCTTTCGGCGGCACCGAAATAATATTTTTATGTCATGCATTACATGCAAATATCATATCAAGAGGCATGACACTATTAGCAATAATAACAAGTGGTGTACAACAACTATTTTATTACGAGGCCACCCACTTTAGATTTGATATACCTCTTCAAACAACTTAAATAACCATCACAAATATATCAAAGCAGAGCAATGGTGCTAAATTTATAAGGAAAGCAAAATTGATAATATGGGATGAAGCACTTATGGCTAAGTCCCAAATGATCGAAATAATTGCCTGGATTTCTAGAAATATATTGGATATTAACGAACCGTTTGGTGAAAAAATAATGGTTTGGGAAGTAATTTCTGTCAAGTACTACCAGTAGTTCCAAAATCGACAAAAATAGGGATTGCAAAAGCTAGTTTGCCAAAGTTATACTTCTGGCCTGAAACGAAAAAAATTCAACTGACAAGAAATATAAAGTAAGAACATATCCATTATTCAATGTCTTCTTGCTTCGTGTAGGAAATGAAGAAGAGCATCCAATAAAAGATGATTTGGTTCTTACTGGACACTTGGTTATCAATCCTGATGGTAGGTAATAGTAATGCATTTAATAAGAGTTATTTCTATCAATAGATTAAAACGTAATTTGTACAAATCACATGATAGAATTAAAAAGAGATCTTAGCTAGCAGAACTGAATATGTTGATCAATAAATAAAATATTGATTGCAACATTTTATAGTAAAAATAAAATACTTTTCAGTTATTGACTCAACAGAAAGTGATATCATTAATTACTACCAAGAAGCATAATTAAATACTTTAATACCAAATGCATTCTACCATACATGTTTGTTGTCAAGTTTTTATTCTCACGTATGTTAGTGTCACCGTATATATAATAGACTAAGTTAAAATTGGTCTTTCATTGTATATAAGTTAATTTTTTTGAAGAAAAATATGTCCATCATGCTACGGAAAAACTTAGAACCGCCGAATAACTTATGTAATAACACACATATGGTATATAGAAGTTTTGACAATAACGTCATACATGTAAAAGTTATGATACTGGTCAATATGCTTCTAAGTATATTCTTATCCCCGAATTCAACTTTCATCTTCCGAAACTAAGGAATATCCTTTTAAAATTTATGTGAATAATTTTTAGTATGTTTATGTTTTGCAAATATAATAAATAAAGCACAAGGACAAACGTCCTAAATATTGAACTATATTTACCGCAATGTTTTCTTGCAAGAACAACTGCATGTCGCGCTTTCAAGAGGGGTATCAAGATCGAAAACAAAAGTTCTGGTAAAGGCAGAGCAACCAACGCATTAGGAGGAAACATACACAAAAAAAAACTATCCACAAAGAAGTGTTCGTTAAGATACCATCACATTAAATACTTTTAAACTATAATATATAATTATCTAACTAACATGACAAAATTGATCATTTGTGTAAGTTTTGATGATGTGCTTTTATTTTAAATTCATGTATTATGCTAATATAATAATATTTTTCAGCATTTAGATGATTGTTGTATTATTATACATAAAATTTCTCTCATTAATTAAATTTTATTATTTCTTCATATAAATAAATATTTTAATCATCACGTGCCATTGTTAACGTGCAACGCACGTTCATAGATACTAGTTAAAATAAATGTAGTTGCTTA
The DNA here is from genome assembly GCA_005239495.1 of Nicotiana undulata. NCBI lineage: Eukaryota > Viridiplantae > Streptophyta > Magnoliopsida > Solanales > Solanaceae > Nicotiana > Nicotiana undulata. The sequence goes on from ML246977.1 coordinate 11,944, forward strand.
ATGGAATTATCCGAAACTTCATTAAAAATAATTATTTGTTCGTCTTCCCGGAGGTATGTGAAGGGCGTGGGGTACATGCACCCATGCTCTCTCTCTAGGCTATGTATAAGTAGTACTAATTTTTTCTATTGTGTCTTAAATATATTTGTGGCCACCTATGCTCAAGTGACTGGTTTGGTGCACTGGTGACAAGTATGGCTGTCCAATAGTACGGGCCGTCCCGTCCCGTCCCGGCCCACTTAATTCTAAACGGGGTGGGCCCGTATTTAACGGTACATGGGATGGGACGGGATGCACATTTTTTCACGTTTATTATGTCCCGTATGCCCCGCTTGTTTTTTTCCCCCTGAATATAGCCGTTAGGCAATGGGCTCAATTGCAAATATAGCCGTTTCCAACGGCCATATTTGGCCCCCACCCCCCCAACTTTAAATATACTCCTAAGTTTATTACATTATACTTTGGCCCTATGTTTTAAATATAAATACCTCCATCCTTCTTCATTTTTTCCCACAAAAAATCAATCATTCTCTCTCAAATCTTATATTCTATCTATATTATCTTCTCAATTTTCTCACAATCAAGTGATCAACTAAGTTTTAATTTTCAAGTAATTGGGCAAATTTTTGGAGCAACTTTCAAGCTTCAAATTAAATCGTCAAGTATTTGGATAATATTTTTGGGCAAGTTCTTCAAGTTTCAATATTTAATCACGGTGCACTCGTTCCATCTCCTAATTTTAATATATAATTTTTTCTTATCATTTGAGTGCTTAATTTTTGTACTTACTTTACATGTTATATTTCTTATTTCATTTGTGTGTTTAATTTTTGTGTTAACTTTTAAATTTAATTTCGTATTTAAATTATGACACCTAAAAATATATATGGCGTATTTAAAAAAAGTAGTAAAGGTGAAAGTAGTAGTAATCTTAATCCTGCTTTTCAAGATTTTCTTAAGACCACAGTAAGAAATGATGTTTTTACAAAATTCATACCGAATATCTTCAGTATATTCGTTGTGTATTTTTTCACTTAGATTGTAAAGTGTCTATCACATCTGATATAGGTCGTAATCCTAATGGTTGTGATTATTTAACTGTTACATGTCATTGGGTTGATCATCACTGGAACATGCAAAAACGTATTATTGGTTATACATTTGTTGATGTACATATATTGCAACTACTGTTCTACAAATACTTGATTTTTATGGACTTATTGATAACGCTTTACCATCATCGCAACAACTAGCTTAAGAACTAGACTTTGTCCAATTAATCCAGCAATTTTTCATGTTAGATGTGCATGCCATATTTTTAACTTGCTTGTAAAAGATGGTATTAATTTATTTTTTGATGCTTATAGTAAAGTACAACATGCGTGCAACTATATTGTTCGTGCTAATAAAGCGAGTAGACTTCGTGAATTTGCTCAACGATGTGCTAGTGCTAACCTTCCATATAGAAAAGTTCCAAAAGATGTTTGTACTAGGTGGAATTCTACTTATGAAATGCTTAAAGTTGCTTATGTTATCGGGTGCCTATACAAAGGTATTTAATATGCATAATGGTCTCTCCGCTGATCAAATTGTTGATTCTGACTGGGATGAGTCAAAGAGCTTACTAAATTTTTAGAAATTTTTTATTATGTTACAAAATACTTTTCTGGTATATATTATTCTGCTGTTACATAAATATTATGGTATATTTGTGAAATTTCTGTTGTATTTGGTAAGTATAAAACAAATCCAACTTATGTACCGGCCACTAATGAAATAATTGTAAAATTTAAAAAGTATTTTTTCCCTATTCCCCAAGTTTATTTAATTTCTACTCTACTTAACCCATCTTTAAAATTAAGAGGTGCAAAGTGACTTGTTCATAAAATTTATGAGAATTTAACAATTCAAGAAAATGAACAACCATCTCTCGAAGACTGCCAAGCTAACATATATTCTTATGCTAGATCAATGTTTGATAAATATAAATCTATGGAAACAACAAGTGGTGAAACTGCTCCTTCTATTTCTAAGTCTAGAGTAGAAGTTCTATGGGAAGATATGGATGATATAACATGTTTTGATTCCTCTATTGATGATGAACTTGATTCTTATCTTAATCAAGGATTCGACAGTATTAAAGACGAAGAAAGCAACGAACAACTTTTGGCATGGTGGAGGGAGCGTGGCAGGATTTTCCAACACTTTCAATAATGGTCCGAGATATCCTGGCTATTCAAGCATCATCATTAGCATCAGAGAGTGCTTTTAGCGTGACAAAGTTCCAAATCGGAGATCATAGACATTCATTACTAGAGGACAACCTAGAGATTTCCATATTATTCAGAGATTGGATTAATTCAGAAAGAAGAAATCTTAGTTTTGAAAAATTAACCACTAGGGAAGAAGAAGAATCCAATGAGATACTTAGAACCGGGAGCGATGACAACATAGAACTAATGGAACATCAATCAACATTGCCAATTCCAGAACAATCCGAAAGAAATTATAGATAGGTTACAACGAAGCTATATAAGAGCTTACAAATATTAGTATAATAATTTGTAATTGGCTACTAAGAGGCCTAGTTCAAATAGAACCCTTCCTAGAAGGTGGCTGCGTAGATTAGGTGCTCTTCAAAATAATTATAGTTGTATGTGAGATTTGAAAGTTCTATTAATAAAATAAAACGCTCTAAGCGTTTGAATTTTTATTATAAATTGTCTTACACTCTTACTTAGTTATTTAATGGCTTGTGATTATATTAAATAAATTATAACTCTATTATAATTATTAGAATATTTCATTACAAGTCTTTTGTTTTAATATTTTATAATTCTTTTCTTAATTTTCTAATTTCCGTTTTAACTTTTAAGCTTATTAAATAAGTAAAAAAACTAGCCGTTGCAGACTTTAAAAACTTAGTCATTGTTAAAAAACTAGCCGTTGCCAAACTTAATGCTTAAATAATTAATTTTTATTTAAAAAACGGCTCACTTAAGGCCCGCGAAATCGTCTCGTCCCGTCCCATCCCGTTTGTTAGCGGGATGGGATGGGCCTACCGTTTCATCCCGTTTATCCCGTCCCGTTTTGTCCCGTCCTGTCCCGGCTAAATGTCGTCTCGTCCCGTCCCGTTGGACAACCATAGACAAGTGCCCCTCTTGTCTCCTTTTTGTCCCCCGGGTTAGGGGTTCGATTCCCATACAATTCTATTTAATTAATTCCTTTTATAATTAATAATAGTAATTAAATTCCCTTTTAGGACAACAGATCCCTACGCCCTTTCCTTCTTTTCAATTAACAAACAAATACGTTTTTTTTGTCGGGTACAGTTTTCTTTCGATTTCTCCCTTGTAGCCGTTACCCGAATTCGCGCAAATGTGTCCACACCCCCCAAACTTACTTGACGAGGAATCCTTTCTCGCGAACCTTTGTTTTATTTTAAATCATTGGGTTTAGACATTACTTCGGTGCTTTTTAATCCTTTCAAAATCAGTACTGCGTCGACTGCTATGTGCTAAAGACTGCGGAATAAGAGCTCTTAGTCCTTTCGGCACGGCTTTTTTGGGACGGAGGCACGCGTGCTAAAACTACTGATCATCGCGTTGGTAAGCTATTGCCTCACCAACGTTTTTAAAAAAAAAAATTCTCTTCGGCCTGCCCCTTTTTTACTTTTCTTCCCTTAATCATTCTTTTGAGTGCAAAAACTTTGAAATCTCTAAAAACAAAGTACTCGTGACTCATCTTTCTCGGCCCTGAGGCTCTCTGTGGTTTCAAAGCAACAAAATCCCCCTGCTAAATGAGTATTTAATTTGCTATATCGAACATGAGATATTTAAAACCGTAAGTAATGATTCTACTATTTTCAAAGTATGAAAACCGATCGAGGACATTTGTAAAGTGAATGATATATTTAGTGTATATAATATCAATATTGTTTGCTCGTCAACTTGTTAAAATATTATATAATGCAACCAAACATCTATCTTTAAAATGGTGCACTCTGTGTCTTCCCACGAAAGGAACCCAAAGTCTGATGAAGGAAGGAGAACATGGGAACGTTTGCGTCCACCGAAAAAGAAACCTAAAGGAGAAGGATATAGGACGATAAATAGAGAAGCCCGAATGTACGGCTAAGTTTCTACAGAAATATGCAGTAGAGTACAACGTATGTTTAATTTGCGGTTCGTGATATCCTCCTTCAAATCCCTATTCCAAAGTAATGCCCTCTTTATGCAGACCAAACAAAAAAGTCCAATTTTGTCAAACCACAATCATCGGTGACATTAAAATTAATTATCAGTTTAAACTTACCATCTAACTTGCACAACTTGAAAATAAGTGTCAAGCTTGAATTAAAGTCTTTTACTTGTCTTTGACAGAGTAAAATAAAAAAGGCTAAGGCATTGCTTCTTACCTCACTTCTCTGGTATTATAAAGTAGCTGCCTGCATGGGGCAGTTGGTCAACAAATTTTATTACTGGACTTTCTAGTCTAAGATTGCAGTAAAAGCCTCATACTTGCACTTCAAATTAAAGCAGAACGAAGGGATCATATGTACCATAACAAAACTCTTCATATAGTTGCCCAAATATCCTACTCACCTTTAAACCATATGATCAGATCAGGGGCTCATATGCACGAAAACCTTCTATGATCCATATAGCTGCCAAAATTTGACGAATCAGGAGGCATTCTTTAGATAGACCAACATGCCGTGGCATTTCGAGACATACAATTGAGGCTGGACTCGAGAGCTCAAACTAACACATTCATCAATCAATCCTAGTACTGGACTTAAGGAAAATACATACAAATGCTTTGCCAAATGGTTCCCTAGAAGAAGACTGGGAAAATATGTACACCCCATTTTCATTTTAACTTAAGATTCCTAAACAAATTTACAATATGCAATCCTACCACCAATCAAACTCGCTTTGTAAAACCAGTTCCAGCTGCAGGACATCGCACAATCTTTGCCTAGTTGCTCTAACTATGGGCATAGATACAAATTAAATTCCAGCACATGTTTTCAAGTCAAACTGGTTAATCTACAGGTGTAACATCTCTCCCATTACCACCATAACCTCTAGAATCCCATTCTAACAATATAACACTTGTATATATATTAACAACATAAATACTATTGAGAATGGGATATCCAATTTATATTCCAATATCATCGAGGTAAGGGACTTCCATGATAAAACTTTGATTGCAGCCATAGCTCACTACCAAGAGTGGAACCTCTAGGTGTTGGCTGGAGACATCCTCGCAGATTTCCTGCAAAAGTATAAGATAGACACAATTCAATAATGATACCTGCTAATATAGGAAAAAACATTATAAGGACTGTTTGAGAAAATTGAATAATGGTTTAGAATACCAAATAACGTTAACGATATATATAGCACTTGTCACAAAAAACATAAGTAGAAAATAGTTCAAAGACCTCCTTTCGGTTATCATACACTTACCTCCCTTGTGATTTAAGATATTAAGATATGACACTTACTTTCCCTAATTTTGAAATCTTTTTTGGGTAACCAAACAAACTTCAAATGATAAATTCACACAATCAAGAATATCCCTTGTAATCTTGTAATCCTAAGTTTTGTTTTACACAAACATCCCTTTAAAGAGAGATATTGTCGTGTTTCAGTATATTTTTTGAAAAGGTTGTTGTGTTTCAGTATACAACAACAACATACCCAGTGTAATGCCACATGGTGGAGTCTGGGGAGGATAGTGTGTACGCAGACCTTACCCCTATCTCGCGAAGATAGAGAGTTTGTTTCAAAGCACAACAACAATGAAAAGAAGACAGCCAAACACAACAATGAAGAGCCATAAAAAAGAAGCATTAAAACAACAAGATAGTAAAATGACCATAATGGAAGCAATAACAGGCAATAATAGAAACTTAAGACTAAAAACAATACGAGATACGTACTAATGCTACTGATAAGAACAAGAAAAACCACTCGGCCACCTAACCTTTTACCCTAATCCTCGATTTTTCTGTTTTTTAAGCAGCACTAGAAATAAGAATTATGAAAAACGGAAAAAAAAGAAGGAAAATTCAATTATCTACTCTACCAACTCAATCCAAAGGAAAACAAGAGGAGAAACTCCCCATAGCCCAACATTTCGACCAAAACACATAGTTGGTGAACTTATGGACTGAGTTGCTCGGACACGGGTGCGTATCTATAGGTCGGATCCTTCAAGATGTAAATTGTAAGATTCGGGAAGATAGATCCTAGTACGGATATGGGTGCGGGTATCCGGCAAAAAATAATTCAACATATAAAATATCTCTAAATTATGAGAAATTTTTGTGGAATACTAACGTATAACTTATAAAGTGTGGATTCTTTTTTATCTCGAATTTTTCCGTCTATCAAGGTCAAAGTACCCAAAATTGTTTGACCAGATCCGGTACGAATTCCATATCCACACCCATACTAGTGTCGTGTCGACATGGGTGCGGCGCCTAAACTGCCATGTCGGAGCAACTTAGCTTAAAGATTTTTTATTTCTATTTCTATACAAAATAAAATTTAGAGGTTGTACCAAATATATGTATTTTTTATCCAGGGAATTTTTTTATAGGAAGGTGTACCAAATACAAGTGTTTTATGGTACCATAACTTTTTGTTCTCCCCAATATTTGCTTTTAATTATTTAGAAATTAAAATTTTCTCAACATATACTTGTGCCAGCAGAAATATGATTTGTAGTATCAAATTTAGAATATTTAAACTATACCAAAGAAATGAATCTATATTCGCTTTTGCACTCAGAGACGTCTTCCTCACTTGGTATTACTTGCAAAAATTTACAATTTAAGCATCGAAATACCTATATACTACTATTTTCTTATGACAGTGGTGTCCGGGCTAGCTTGTGCACCTCGACTATGTCACCAAGTACCTGCTACCTCCTACTAGTACATGTACCGAGTAACTCTACCCATCAACGATCGAGGATATGGGAAGAAATCACCTTTTTGTCTCCACTAAATTTGAACCTGAGACCTCATTGTTCTCCACACACTTAATTAACCAATAGTCCACACCCATGGGTGCCTTAACCTCACACTAGAGAAAATTTTATGATATTACATGTCCTTAACCTCAAAACATCCAAACTTGACTCAAATATACGATGACAAACATAAGCTTCCCAAACTTGACTCAAATATACGATGACAAACATAAGCTTCTAAAAAAATAATGAAAATGAAGGGTGACTTCAAGGGAAAAAAAAGAAATCAAGTTAACAACGGCAACGATGCAACTTATGCAAAGAAATTCATTGGTCTGAGTTACAAAACTACATTCAACAACTAATTTCACAAATGGATAGCTTTGGAATAATAATAAAATTATTTGATTTTTGGTTACAAAACAATCAAATAAGGGAGGCCCGCATAATATCTAAAACCACAAGGGAGGAAAGTGTTAACTAGATGATCCTTGAGGAAGGCATTTAATTTTTTCCCTAGTAGGCTCCCTGACTATCAGTTTTTTCAATGGACTAATCCAAGCACCCTCTCCGCCAAATATTAATTTAGGGGTTATATCCACCAGTAAATGAGTATCTCAGGCCAAGAAAATTATATAATTCGTATCTCCCAGTTTTCTCCATGTGACTATCCAACCAAAGCATTTTCAGCACTATTTATCTCTTAATATCAACACTTTGCATAGAGGGAAGATGCTACAGCTATGGGATTGCACTAGCGGGAGGGGCTGATGGTGCTGAGGAGGTTATGAACAAAGGTACCTAGTGTTCCTAGCTTGAAACAGAATATTAGTTGAATCTGTGGCCTAAAGTGCGGAGGAAGGGTCTACCACGGCAAAAATAAAATAATCAGGAGAAAATATCTTACCTATTTTGTTTTATGAAAAATCTGACGAAGTTCTTACTTTTACATTAGTAAGAAGATTGATGGACTACCAATTATAACTTATGCTCAGGGACTAATAGTGTAGGACAACCCATAGATGATTGCGCTAACAATGTCACTTCTTTGGAAATATCCCAGTCACTGGCTTCCCTATATAACATCAAATTCAATCAGCGTTGTCAAAGGCACGCTTAAAACGTGCTTAAGCCATGAAACAAGGTGCAAAACATGTTGAGTGCTTCATCTCGCTCAACAGACGCTTCAGAGTCGTCATCGAAACCCTAAGACATACTCTCCCAACAATAAGCGTAATCCTGAAAAGGCAGCATAGACAATTGATATTTCATTCAATCGCAATTTTTCTTTCAATTTCTTTGTCCATATAGTTGTTATTCATGCTTTAAGGCTATTAGTCTTTGACTTAACATACACATTTGTGTTCTTTTCGCCATTTGTGCCTTTCTTCATTAAAGATCACGCGTTATTTGCGCTTTACGCTTAAAACCCCAACAAACCTTCGAGCATTTTTGCCTTCGCCGTTGATAACACTGAATCCAATATACCAAAGTTTTTTGTTTCGAAAAAAAAACTAATCATGTGATCCTGTAAAAGGCAAAGGAAGCAAAAGGTCTTGCTGTCAAACATTCAGAACATTGCTCTAATCGAGAACAAAGAGGTCCTTGCCAATTACCTTCTATGCTTTTTCCCTGTTAAGTACCAACAGTAAAATGCAACAAGACTGCCAAAAGGCTGGTCTATGATTTTCGGCTCCAATTCTACTGTTCCACTGCAATATTTATTTAACACTTCCAATCTTAAGGAAAGACTCAAGAAAAGGCTCTACTGCAAATAAGTGACAACTTTGCCAGGGTGTTTCTTTTTTGGTGAGAATAATTTTTCCGGGGTGTTATCTGATAGCATAATGCCTACCAAAGTAAAAGGAAAGTTCTATAGAACAACTATAAAACTGGCAATGTTATATGGTAGTGCATGTTGGGCCACTAAAGTCTTACATATCCATAAGATAGTGTTGCAAAGATGCAGATGCTAAGATGGATGTGCAATCACACAAGATTAGATAAGGTTAAAAACAACCACATTCACCAAAAGGTGCAAGTAACACGCATTGAGGATAAAATGAGAGAGGGTCGCTTGAAATAGTTTGGTCATGTCCTGTGTCGACCTATAGATGCCTTGGTCCATAGGTGTGAAACTATGGTGAGTGAACGTGTTAACAGGGGACGGGGTAGACCTTCAATCACATAGAAGGAAGTATCTCACTCAAAAGACCTACGAATCCTAGAAATCAATGCAAACTTAGCTAAAGATAGAGCACAACAAAATAAAAAGATTGGGTGATATCTACTTGCAGGAATAGATTTTAGACTTGTTAGAGAATTTCCAAAATTTTATTATCATTACTACTATTATATATACATATATAAAATTTATATTTTAATTGGCATGGCGATGATATGAATTGAGCTTAAATGAAGAAGTGAAAAATTCATATAGCCGACCCCAACATATTTTGGACCGAAGCATAGTTATATTTTGGACCGAGGCATAGTTGTTGTTGTAATCGCATACACCATCAAATCAAATCCCTCCCCCACCCAAACCACCATATGTCAACCTTCAATGCCACGAGATGTAGGCCATTGAGAACTTAATGAGCAACACAAAAACTTTTTTGCATGAGTCAAGCTGACCACAAAAAGGTGCACCGAAGGAAGAATTGGAAATGGATTAAAGGCACTAGCTAACAGACTAATCACCTGCGCCAAGTGCCCTTTCACATCAACGATACGCTTCTGATCATTATCCAGAGGAACTATCACTATCCGAACCTGCAAAGATGGACACATGCTGTGACTATTGGCTGCAAAATCAATAAAATTAAACATGCCACAATTATGGTGCATGTAAAGATGAAACATGCAAAAGACAGACTAAGTATTACCACTTGAGGATGACCCCGAATAGCTGCTAGAACTGCTTGAACTACTAGACCTACTTGCATTATCCGCCTGTCTTCCAGATTCTGCATTTGTAGAAGGAGTACTAGTATTATTTTCACCTACTCATAAAACAAAGAACCATGTGCGATGAGTATTTTCCACCTAAAGCATGAATCTTGATAACAATCTGGGACAATAGTTATTTGTATAAAAGGCTTACCAGTATTACTTTTGTTCAGCGCACCAGCAGCCATAGGGGCAGAGTTCTGCAAAGCAATGCCACAAATTAAGAAACCCTTACCAGACAGATGTAAAAAGAAGGGAGAGAAGGAGAAAAAAAGGAGAGGATATCTTCAAAATTCACCATGACTGGAGCAGTCTGTGCAGTTTCTCTGGCTTGCAGAGCAAGTTCAGTTTTTCTCCTCTGCTTGTTTAATTCTTTTTGTAATTGGTGACAAACCTTTCAAGCTCCCAGAGGGTTTCCGCATCAACAATATCTATGTCTACTTCAATCTCATCATCATGTTGACTGAGTGATGGGTTTCTCTTCTTAATAATCTGAACAATAGCATCAAGCTTCTCTGAAGGTAAATTCTGAAGATTTGTGCTGAGCCTCTGCTTTTCGTCGTAGGTCATATCCCTTTTACTAGGATCATTTGCTTTAGGTTTCTTCGGAACTGGTATCTTACCAACATGAGCAACATGTGACGGCTTCGACCTGAAATCAGCTGGCCCCGTCATTGACTCAGACCTATCCAATGTCCTTACTTGGGGAGCAGGTGGAGCGACATGAGAAGTTACAGAAGCACGGGGAAAGGGAGAAGGATGAGGGGCCTTTCTTGAAGTAGGGGTAGGCAAATCTGCATCATGATACATTTGATACCTCCAATCTGGATTAAACTCAGCATCTATGACTGTCCACCTCTCTTCAAAAATCTTTGACAACTCTTCCGCCATAACATGAACATCATGTCCTTTAGGATTGTAAGTCATGGCATTACGAAAGACAAGTCTCACATCCTCAGCAAACTCCCTGGGAGACTTATACCAATTCTGAGATAACCTAGTTTTAATGGTGCCCAAATCCATGGGATGCTTGATGATATCATGATAATCATGCAGCCCAAGCGCCACCACATTCACTGGCTCATTAAACACCCAACCATGCTTGTATTTCATTAACCTCTGAAGCAGGTTGCTACATCTCTTAAACATCTGATTTCTATGCTTATCAAAGCCAAAGCTAAATGCATACCCATGCTCTGATTCACTTCTATGCTTCCTCCCAACACCATTGGGCTTCAATTTTTTATTGCTTTCTGGAGGCAGTCTATCCTTCCCCAGAAGGAACTCAGAATTCATGTAATACTGATTGGCCTTTGGGGTCCTCTTCTCCTCCACAAATTTAGCAGCCCCATTATTGTTTTCCACAACTGCAATCCTGGGTCGCTGGAACGGTCTCGTCTCAGGGTGCCCTATTGAATCCACCTCTGAATTCACTCGCACTAAAGACCTACCCTTCATCACATCATTATCCATATAATGTGGATAACTATAAGAATTAACAGCAGCACCAGGAAAAGCTCTAATCCTACCCACATTATTAACACCACCATTAGTACTAGCATTATGTGTGGTAAGCTGAAGCTCCTTCGCTTCAAGCTTCATAACTAAACTTCTAATCTGATCATGCTCGCCCTCTAGCACCCTCCTAAGATCTCTAATCTCATCTCTTGACCTCACTCCTATTAAATTAATCCTAACTCTATCTGCAACCCTAGAAATTACTGGCTTAACCAACCTATTTGCAGCCTCTGGCTCAGCATGCACCGGGGGCTCTCCTTCACGGCTGCAATCCCGGACTTCCCCGCTGTTAGGCTCCACAATTAGGCTACCACCACCACCCTCAAGCACATCTTTACCATCTACACACACTGGTGATGCACATGTACCTTCCTGCACTTCCCCACCATTTATCAATTCCAATTGCCCATTAGCCGTGACATCTCTACCATTCAAATCCGCCAGTGATCCACTGGTACCTTCCTGCAATTCTCCACCATTTATCAGTTCCACTTGCTCATTACCCATGCCATCTCTACCATTTAAATCTGCTGGTGATCCAAGGGTACCTTCTTGCAATTCTCCACCATTTATCAATTCAACTTGCTCACTATCCCTCCCATCTTCCAAATTACAAAGCGAAGATTCCTTCAATCGAGGCTCTGCTTCCTCCTGATGCTGTAACCGCTGCTCCGATCGTAAAATATCATTATTGCCGCTGCCCCCGTTAGAGGCAGTTACCTTCGGCGCGGCGCCGATTGAATCCCTGGCGCCGGCGTTAGGGTCATTCTTCTGGATCCTACGACGTTTCCGGGTATAAAATTTGCTAGGGCTTCCCCAACGTAACCTCTCTCGCGAATTCAAATTGTCGGCATCTGAAGCCATACGTGAAATCAAACCCTAATCCAAATCACAACCCGAAACCTGAAAATCCCAATAGAATCAACGTAGCATGTTCAAAACTAGGGTTCCTCAGAACCCCATGATTCTAATAAATTTTAAAAAATCCATTTTTAGGAAAATTGAAGCCAATAAGTAAAAGATGAAAAAAAGTAACAAAAAGAAAATTAACAAAAGTTAAAGGATCTGTTCAGATTAACATAAAAAAGTAAAAATATTTTTGGAGTAAAATTAGGGTTATAGAGAATTGGGGGTGAAGTGGCAGAAAGATGGAGAGATTTGGGCCCCGTTTGGATATATATTTTGCTAAGTTTTTGCTAAAAAAAATATTGGCAAAACATGTTTGTTTATAAATATTATTCATATTTTGGCAGACTTTGAAAATAAAATTTTCAAATTCTAAAATTAGCTCTACACTTATTTTGACCCAAAATATTACTATTTAACTTTTTAATAATTTTAAGCATTACCCATATTTTTGTATTTTATAAAAAAAAATCACTATCTATTATGATCCAACTAATTTACCAGCTAATTACTATCATTTTCTTTTGGATTGATGAATCTTGTAATATTATTTTAGTTTGATGAATTATAGTGGCTAGTATTTGTGTTATTGGCAATTGATATGGTTTTAGGATAATGTATTATGTAGTTTATTATAAAAATAATAATTGTGTGCCAAACTTATCTATGTTCAAGACTATGGTTTGTGATAATGATAGTGAATAGCCTCGGTTAAGGTTATGCATATACAAGATTAGCAAGTTTGTTTGTTTGGTATTGTAGGGTATTTTTGATAGTTTTTAGAACTTATGAGTGTAAGTCACATTTTATGTATTTTTTTTAAAAAGTAAAATATATTTTAAAAAATTATGTCACGACAGATTTTTATCTTCAAACCAAATTTCACGTAAATCAAATTTTTTATAATAAATTTAAAAATTTATGGCCAAACACCAACTTGATGATCCGTTGAGAGGAGGGTGTTTTCGGATTTTTGGTTCGGGTCCGAAATCTACTCGCCGGATTTGTATATAGTTTTGCACGTACATTCTCTTTAAATAAAATGTAGTGACGCGCGCTTGTCGAGCCAATCACTATTAAATTTGAAGGCGGTAGTTCTTATTTGCCACGTCAGAGAGTGGAAGATTGTGGGATGACGTAATCAATGAACTTATTTGTTCCAGTAACTAATTAGGCCTCATTTATTTTTTTTAAAGATTAAGACGTCTGATCTGAATACACATCTGAATATCAAGATATGTATTAAGATTAAGATATCTAAATCTAAATACACATCTGAATATATTAAGATGTGTATTAAGATCTGAATAGAAATAATTAAGACTGTTTGATTTTTAACATCTGAATGTATAAAATTTATCTTTATTTGAAAATTAATAAATATAAAATTCAAATGAAATACTAACTAATCTAATATTCTATCAATAAAATATATAGTTTTTTAAAATATGATAGTTGTTGGTGGTGATGGCTAACGGGTGATAGAGGCGGTGGTTGGTGGTAATTTTGGTTGATGATGGCGGTTCATGCTAGTAGCTAATAGTGATTGGTAGTGGTGCCAATTATAATTGAGGATGGTGGTGGTGGGTGGTGATAGTTAATAATGGTAGGTGGTGGTAGTAGTTGTAAGTGAGAAATGTGGTGTGTGTGTGGTGGTAGGTTATAATAGTAGGCAATGTCGGCTGTGATTGTTGGTGGTGATGGTGTGGTCAGTTGTGGTAGTTGAGGTGGATGAGTGTTGATTATGGGTGAGAATGATATACGGTGGTCGGAGTGACGGGGATAATGGGTGCTGATGGTCGATAATGGTGGCGGCTATGATTGAGGATGATGGTGGCGTGGTGGTGGTGGAGGTGGGAGTGGTGGTGGTGGTTGAGTATGGTGGTGGTGCTGGTAGTTGATAATGGTAGGCGGTGGCGACAGATAATAATGAATATGTGATAGCATCTTAATAAAATTAAGTTTCTGTTATAGATCTTAATCATACAGACCTATTCAGACCCATTAAGTGGTTGTGAAGTAAAAAAAACAAATACACTTAATTATTAAGATCTGAATGATCACGATTCAGACTTTAAAAACAAACGCACTTAATATCTGAGATCTGAACGATTAAGATTCAGACCTCCATTAAGTGCAAACAAACTAGGCCTTAAGTCTTGTTAATAAATGGACCTTACACCTCATGTTTAATTAATCTGCAATTTTAGATTTAAGTTTATAAGAAGTTAATTAAAAGTACACGTGATTTGTCATAAAAGTGCATGTGAGAAACATTAATTGAAAGACGTAATAATGTATTAAAAAGAAAATAAGTTGACTTAATTTTAAATCTCTTATCCTTAAATGACGTGAGTTTATATATAAGATGCACTAGTTCATAGGGTATTCTCTAAGGAGTTATAAAAAATTACACAATTAAGGGTGTGTTTGGTATAAAGGAAAATGTTTTCCAGGAAAATATTTTCTTGGAAAACAAGTAATAATCTTATTTATTTTCTAGTGTTTGGTGCGCAAAATTAAGAAAAATATTTTCTCAAGAGTATTCATAAATAATTTGATACATAAACCTCCGAACTCATATCCTTGAAACTTGTAATATTTTGAACCTGTAAATCGAAAGATAAAAAAAGTGAAACTGAAAATATATATATAAAAAATATTTTTTTCTCGGGGTAGGGGTGGTAGGGGGCAAGGTGGGGGTGGGGTGCAGAAAAAAACAGAAATTTAAAATTACAAAAAAAGTAAAAAAGAATTTTTTTTGTGCGGAGTGGGGGTAGAGGGGGGGGGGGGGG